>BQNB010008011.1:4609-91551 GCA_026074375.1 Tanacetum coccineum | reverse complement strand
ATATTCCATCCAAGTTTCTCTAACAATCCAACCCACATCTCACTTATTGTTCTTGGTTGATCTTGAGATTACTAGTATTCTTCATGATCCGTAAGAAAAATGACGGTTTACACGCGTTATTATATCTCTTGAATAGCGCAAAAATGTTGTATGTCGCTAGAAGGATAACTTTTATTGGAAAAGTAACGACAATTAGCAATTGTTTGTGATACATACTTTTACGTAAAATAACGAGATGTTCTAAATTTTTCCGAGGTGCTACAGTTTTCAAGTTATGTAAAAGCTAATGAGTCATTAATGAGAAATATGCAAAGTCAAATTAATGAATTGAGGGATAATTTTAGTAAATAAGAGGAGAATCTTAGGAAAAATTTGAATAACGATATGAGGAGTATTCTAGATAGTTTCTTCCAAAACTAAGCCTCAACTTCGGATACTCTTTCAAGTAATACTATTCCTAACCCGATGGGTGAGATGAAAGCTATCACTACTCGTAGTGGTGCTACTTTAGCTGGACCCTCGGTTCCTCCTCCTTCCCCTTCTAAGGAAGTAGACCAAGAACCGGAGACAAAAACGGATCAGGTACTCACCGAGAGTACCAATAATGTCCCACCTCCGGTTGTTCAGCCGTCTCCCGATTCTACCAAGCTTCCTCCGACTTCTATTTCTTCTCCTAAGTTTCCCGAGCCTAATTCGCATCAACCTCCGATTCCATATCCATTAAGGTTGAACAAGGAAAAGATGATATTCAAATTCATAGTTTTTTACAAATGTTTAAGAAAATTCACTTCAATATCAGCTTTTCCGAGGCTCTTGCCCACATGCCTAAATTTGCAAAAATGGTTAAGGATCTCCTTACAAATAAGGAGAAACTTCTTGAGATAGCAAATACACCCGTGAATGAGAACTGCTCGGCTGTGATCCTAAAAAAGTTACCCGAAAATCTCAGAGACACGGGCATGTTTCTCATTCCATGTGAATTCTACGGGCTCAAGTCATGCATGGCCCTAGCCGATCTAGGAGCTAGCATTAACTTGATACCACTTTCCGTATGGAAAACACTATCCCTTTCGAAACTTTCTACTACTCGAATGACCCTCGAATTAGCTACCCGGACTGTGGCTATTCCAGAGGGTATAGCCGAGGATGTTTTCGTTCAAGTAGGCAACTTTACATTCCCAGCCGACTTTGTGGTGGTTGACTATGAGGTTGATCCTCGGGTTCCTCTTATATTGAGGAGACCTTTTCTGTTGGGAATTATAATTTGAGTTAATTATGACAAAACATGTTAAAGATGGAGGACCTACAAGACAAAATATCAAAAGATCAAAAGATGGAAGATTTTGAAGATAAAGATCCACATTAATGCTGATTGAATATTAGTCAAATAGTATTTAATGCTGATTTATAGTTTCCTTATCTTTATTTGTTCTTATCTTGTCTTGTAAACCCTAAACCCTCTAGTATATAAAGAGGGGTAGGCGTCTAGTATTCGGCATCCATATCATAGCAGACTTCTCCAATGAGAGCCTAGACACTTAGAAAGCGTGTTTAGTAGTTAGCTAGTTAGTTTCTTTATCATGTTTAAATAAAGAAAACCTTATTAGTAACATGATTGTGTTCTCTATATTCCGCTGCGTGTTACAATCATTGTTATCATACCCTAGATGAGTCCTAATAACGATCTATGGAGTCATTATAGGATTCCATAATTTCTAAGGACGGCTTATGCTTTAGTTGACATACACGGCGAAAAGTTAACCTTATGATTTGGTGATGAGGAATTGGTCTTTAACATTGAAAGTGCCTCAAAATATCCTCAAAAGCATAGTGATAAGTCAATCCATAAGATTGACATTCTTGATACTACATGCAAGGATCATTTCTATGAGGTGCTTAATAATCATATGAGTGGCAGTCCCACTCTTTCTCCGGACCCTATGGTCGAGTCTTTTTCCCCTTCTCTCACTCCCTTTGGGGATAGTGATTTTCTTTTGGAAGAGACCGACGCATTTCTTTCTCTCGATGATTCGATACCACCGGGTATTGATTATGGCACCTACGACTCGGAGGGAGATATTCTTTTTCTAGAAAGATTACTTAATGACGATCCTACACCCGATCTCCCTCCTATTCCTCACCCCGTATGTTTGATTAATGATACCGAAAAGATTAAATCTTCTATCGATAATCCTCCGGATCTTGAGCTCAAGGACTTGCCTTCCCACCTCGAGTACGCGTTTTTGGAGGGAACTTCCAAGTTACCCGTAATAATCGCTAAAAATTTAAAGAGGGAGGAAAAAGAGCAGCTTCTAAAGGTTTTAAAATCACACAAACGGGCGATAGCTTGGAAAATATCTGATATTCGAGGCATTAATCCGAATTTTTGCACTCATAAGATATTAATGGAAGATGATTTTAAACCAGCTATTCAGCACCAAAGACGGGTTAATCCTAAAATCCATGAAGTAATCAAAGCTGAAGTCATTAAACTTCTCGATGCCGGATTAATTTACCCGATCTCTGACAGTCCTTGGGTGAGCCCGATTCACGTCGTACCCAAAAAAGGGGGTATGACGGTTATTACCAATGAAAACAATGAGCTTATTCCTACACGATTGGTCACGGGTTGGCGCGTTTGTATTGATTATCAAAAGTTGAACGACGCCACCCGTAAAGACCACTTTCCTCTCCCTTTTATGGACTAGATGTTAGAACGCTTAGCAGGAAACGAATTCTATTACTTTCTAGACGGATTTTCTGGCTACTTTCAAATCCCATGTGATCCCCAAGACTAGGAAAACACCACTTTCACATGTCCTTATGGAACATTTGCTTATCGACGAATGCTTTTGGCCTTTGCAATGCTCCTGGGACATTCCAAAGGTGTCTGATGGCGATTTTCTACGATATGATTGAAAAAACTATAGAAGTTTTCATGGATGACTTTTCGGTCTATAAAATGAAGACAAACATCTAAAAGAATAAATTGAAGTGATAATAAATAATGTGATATAATAATTAGACCAAATAATTCGACACATTTTAGGAAAACACCACTTAAATAAATAAATAAAAGTCCTTATCATAAAAGAAAACGTTCGTTTTTTAAAGTTACGAATTAAGTAAAAGATGCTTGTAAAAGTTTTTACAAAAATTTATGATTTTATCTTCTATCGAAAGTTTATAAATATAAATTATATTTGTAATTTTAGTATTTCATTTTATTTTACAGTGTTTGTAAACCAAAAATAGTTGTCTCGTTTATTAATAAGTACAAACTTTCGTTCGTTGTCCAGTTATTTATTAATTGTAAAATAATATATCTTTAAGTATAACTTAGTATGATTTATCGGTTTCCAAAAATAATAGAAGTTGTAGCGAGAAATACTAAGTATAAAAATTTTATAAAATTCAGCATGACCAATTCGTTTATAGACGTTTCTAATTTTAACAAAATCTCAATGTTTTTTCCACTTTTCAATAAACAATTCGTGTTGCAAATACGCGTAATTGCTTCAATCATATTTTCACAATTAGACGAAATCAACTATATATTAGCAAATATAAGTAATAAACCAACATACACGTTGTCTTTTTTTTATTACATATTGTTGTCGCAAAACTAGTGAAATCAAACACCACTTTTTGGGGATGTTATCTCAGCGAAAACAAACACACTTATGGGTTGTTGTGCCGATGACAACGCCCCTAAAAATTAGCTATTAACTCGTGTCCAAACGACGTTTGGCATTAGTTTATACACAAAACTAAACCCCTCAATAGGTTGCGAAACGCAAAATCCAAACCACAACCTTAAAAGTTATAATAAAAAAAACATAAAATAAAAATAATACAACCAATAATCTTATTTAACCAATAACCACCATCTTAATCTAGTTTTTATTTACTAATTCGACCAATATTTTCGTTAATCGATTTTACCAAAATCAAGCCACAAGTAATAAATACCCGCACTCTAAACCATAACAAAACCCGAATATATTCGATCTTGGAGAGATGATGACGACACGGCGGCTTGGTTGAACCACCGGCGACCCCCAGGAAAGCACGCTCATGGGCAGGTGTGTGTCGCGGGCTAATGTGGCGCAGCAGCCACGGCGGTGGTGCACGGGTGGTGGTTGATGGTGGTGTTTTTGGTGAGGGAGAGTGGCGACGAGGTGGTGGTGTTCGTATGATGATGATGGCGGCGGTGGTAAGGAGATGGTGATAGAGAGGAGGTAGGTGGCGTGGTGGTGGATGGTGTGGTGGTAATGACGTGAGGGTGGGGAAGATGGTGCGAAGGTGGTGGGTAGTTGTGGCGTGGGGTTGATGAAGGTGGCGGTGATTGGCCGAAATCCGGTCGGAACGAGGGAGAGGCGCCGTAAAATATTAGAGGGGGAGAAGTATGTGTTTTGGCTATGTTATAAAATGGTTTGAAACCCTAATTAGGGTGAGTATATATAATAAAAAAAAAAAAAAAATTAAAGCCAAAAGTTGTAAAACAAAAGTGTAAGGTTTATAATACTTGAGGGGTGATGGTGTAAATATTACCACAAGGACTTAAAGCGTAACTTTTGTTAATTAATGGTTTGGGGCTCGCTTAGGATAGTTAACGATTTATTCAAAACACGAATATTATGCCGTTGCATTCAAAATGATTTTTTCATAAAAAGTGAGTATTTACACGACTAGTATTTTATAAAATATATTTAAAACGTTTATTATTTATTTTGGTATCACGGGTAAGCGTTGCCCGTAAAAATAAAACTTTAATTTGAACATTCGCGTTTTTAATTCCAAATGGTTTTTCCAACAAAATGAGCATCTATATGACTATAATTTTATAAATCTTTTATAAAATTTAAATAAAATGTTTATTATTTAATTGTGTATTCTTGACAAACTTTGTTCGAAAAATGTCTTTAAATTGAATAATTTCATTTTTAAATAAATGTTTTTTAATAACGTGATAAATAATTTTTTAAGTACTTTTATTTAATAAAAAGTGATAATTTAATATAATTAAATTATTTTCGTGTCGGTACGTGTTGTACGCGATTTTTTTAAAATTTGCGAGTTGTCTTTTCGTTTGTAAGTCTAATAAATTTGTAAATGAGAGATAAGTAATAATAAATATAACTTATTATTTAAATATGTTTCAAAGATTTACCGGCAACGCGGTAATCGTTATTATATGACCGTAAAAGGTTAAAAAGTCAAAAAGTTAAGTCGGACCCGAAAAGTCAAAGGGTAAAATAGTCATCTAAAATTCTAAAAATTTGTCAATTGTTACTGTACCTACCCCTTAAAGAAATCTCGTCCTGAGATTCGATTTGTGTTAACCGATTATGTGACCAAGAAAAAGATTTAAGATTTACTAACCAGTTTTTAAACATGGCGTTGAAAGTTTTAGTCAACGAAATTTGATGTTTTGACACTTCTCATTACACCAAAAATTTTGGCTAGGTTTGACCAGGATATTTAATCCATCAAAATAGGTATCCCAATGAAAATATCATTTCATGACTTATGAATGATATAAACGCGTCATAAGGAAAGTCTGTTAATAGTGACAGCATCAAAGGAGAAAGTGTGATCGCTTGGGTATGTTTATATAAAGTTTTAAATGTTCTAGGACGGAGTCTAGTTTCTAATATCGGTATTGTTCAATGATTAATATCGGACGATGCTTATGGATGTAAGTATTCAACTTACTTGGCAGTACTAGGATGTATCGCGACCTAAGTCTTCGTACTAGTAGCCTGAAATGAATAGCTTGACTAGATGCTTCATCGATAAGTGTTTATCTGGATTTAGGGGGGTTGCATTACCTATTGGATAAAGTTGCACTACCTATTGGATCGCTCCAGGCCCCAACAACAACAACCATAGTAACAATAACTATAACAAATGGTGATGGGATGCAGAGAGTGAGGACATTTTGAGAACAATATCCCCAGAATAAAGTTCAACAAATGGGAGGAGCTCGTAGGAGAGCTTATGCGATAGACGACGCAATATGGTACTCAGTCTTTTGTTCGAAAATGAATCAACTCCATTAGTTCAAGTGTGCACAAGTCAGTTAGCTCCACAAACATTTCATGATCGTAAAGATTTGCAAAGGCAAAATTAATAACTTATGAATGAGATAAGGTAGTCCAAGTGAGGCCTTAAGATTCTGCTGAGTGGTAAGACACGATTGTGTTTCTAGACCTTTTTAACAGATTTTATTGATTATTGGGTTCAAGTTCGTACTCATGTCATATTGGATACCATTAAGCCCACTCATTTATAATTTATTATTTTCATAAAGAAGCGTCCCAATTTATGTAAATAATGAATTGATAAACTTATGGTTCGGTGATTTACAATTTCTTTATTTAAACGAAGAAGCATCCCAATCCTTTCAAATAAAGAGATTATAAATCATCCTACTTAATAATTTCAGATGCAATACGCGTACTCACATGACCTTCAAGGTGGTGGATGACATGACGATGTCGGTGTTCTAATGAGTATGGAACGAGTGATTAAAACTCGCCTTCGGAGACGAGGAGCAAAACAAAAAGGGAGATCGACATAACATTTAAAATAATTGGTGAGCATACGGTTAAAGTAATTATGATGAAGGTCTTATGAACGAGTTAACATAGCAATTATCGTATCAATCTGTTGATAGAAATAAATGCCTAAAAAACATTTTAATATTTTTTCACATCTTTACGTTTTGATAATCACAAAATATAAAAATGTTCAATGTAAAATTAAATGCAAACAAGTAATTAGTAGTAAATTTTCATTTTGAAAATTATATCACTTCAAGGTATGAATAAATAAATGCTTAATACATTTTATGATCAAAAGGAAATTTGTGTTCAACCTCAAAGGTTTGTAAACATTTTTTATAACATTACAAAACATTTTCTTACAATTAAAGAAATTTTTATTCAAAATAAATATTTTTTAAAATTCAAATTTCGACCTTAAACGGCTTAGAAAGTTCAGGAAAACTTCTCCCTACACAAAAAGACAAAATGGGGAGCGCCCAGTCTAGGGCGGCCCCCTTAAATACAAGGGCGGCCCCCTTAATTTTAAGGGGACCGCCCACCTATTTAAGGGGACCGCCCATAGACTGACGCTCCTCCAGTTTGTCCTATAAATTTTACTTAGACTTTTCCCCTACTATTTTTCTCACTTTTGCAGCATTCTTTCTGGTTCTAAATAGCCCACACATCTCACTTAAATCCTTTGATCATTTAATCATAAAGCTTTGTTTCCAAGTGATCCAAGCTTAATTCCTCAAGTGCAAGTGAAGAATACTTCCATCATCAAGTGAAGAAGTATTACACCTTAGTGTGTTGTTGCAATCTTATTGCATCCATATCATAACTTGTAAATAAATTGTATATCTGGTATTTATGTGTAGTAGCTAGATCTTGGCGATCTTTGTAAGTATAGTTAGATCGTGGTGATCTTACCAAGTAGTGTTAGATAGTTGTGATCTAAGTAGTGTGGTGAAGTGATGTCGTGGAAGTTGTGAGAAGTCTTGAGTTGTAAGAAGTCATGGTAGTTGTGAAGTTCGTGAACAATAGTGAAGAACTCGTGATTGGTATAGATTGGTTCTAGCTAAGATTAGAACTCGACATTTAGCTTTGTGTCGTAAATTCGGTGTAAGAAACGTTGTGTATGATTTTCTCCGCCATAAGGGAGCTTGTTGACATAGTGAAGAAAACTCTCGAGTTAGGTGCTCGGGGAGTGGAGAAGGGCGAAGAGGTGCTTTGTTACCGATCCACTATAAATCATCGCGTTGTGATTTGATTGTTCTTACTCTTATCTATTTTCTTGCATTATTTAATCATACTATCTTATTAATTGTTTAGATAAGTATATTGTTTATATTGGCATGTGTGGGATTCACATAAAATCGGAAATTAGAATTTACACACACTTTAAAACCTTAATAAAAAGCGGGTAAACTATTCAACCCCACTTTAGTTTTCTACAATTGGCATCAAGAGCCACGATCAACAAGATTTTAAAATAAAATTATATTTTAAAACTTGATCGATCTATGGATATCTGAACTAATATTTAGAAGCGCAATCTATGCATAAGGACCCACACTATTTTGAAAGTGATGGATTTATTTTTTGGAAAAATAGATTCGAAACTTTATGTGAAGTCAAAAGATCTAGTCTTTGGACATGTTTCTTACCGATGGTGATTTCTCCTATTCAAAATAATCCTGAAACTTAAAAAGGATAAAGTTGTACCTTCCTTTTCATACACGCAAAACGATGATCTTAAAAAGAAAACTTGCAAAAAATAATGAAGTAAATGGTAATTTATATGGCTTTGCACGTAAAGTAAATACGAAAGGAATTTTTATGTGTCGAACCGCAAGAAATTTAGGATTCTTTATTAATCATATCAAGGTAATATCAAGTCAAAGCTAACAAAATAGATTTTTTGTTCAACAATATGAAACATATTTATATTCCAGAAGTGAATCAATAGATAATGCATTTGCTAAATTTAACACTATTACTAATAGTCTAAAAGCATTTGATGAAGGTTTTTCTAGCAAACATTGTGTTAGGAAATTTCTTAGGGCATTACATCTAAATGGGCAGCGCGAAAAAGTTCTCGGCGATTAAAGAATCAAAGATCTAAAACTCTATCCAACTGACGAACTCATTGGAAATATGAAGGTTTATGAAGAAAGTAAGTAAGAAATATTCTGAAACCTTCAAAAGCAAAAGAGAACAATGTAGATCTATGGCCTTGAAGCTAGAAAGGAATCTAGTGATGATGACTAGCTCAACCTTCGATAGTGAGATGAAGTATACGCCATTTGGCGTCGTAAGAGACTTCAAGAAATCTTCAAAAGATGAGGGCGATTCGTAAGACAACCATATGAAGAAAGAAAATCATTCCAAATAAATAAAGGCGATAATAAATGAAAAGGCAAAAGAAAATGCGGAAAGAAATGGTTTTTTTCCTTAAGTGTAGAGATCCAAATCATTTCTCACGGAGAATGTCCAAGAACATCAAAATATCAACATCAAAAGGCGTTTGTGGATGATCTTGGAGTGAATAATGACGAAAAGATGAAGGTTGGAAAGGACAAGGACCAAAAAGTGGTCTTATAGCTAAAGTTCAAATGAGGTACTTTTTGAAACAAAAATATTTTAGTGATGACCAAATCATCATTAGACGAAAACTGATTAGATAGTGAATATAGTAGACTATCGCTAAAATAAGACTAAAGGCTGGCTAACAATAAAACTCTAAAACAAGCTAAATAGATAATTAGAGAATGAAGTATAGAATTTAAAAGATAAATTTATCTAGGTTAGAAAAAGGTAAGGAAGTAAATGAAAGAATGCAAATTTTGTCAAGGACCTTAGCTTGAAATTGAGAAGCTTAGAAAAAAAAATATTAGCTAAATCAGTTTAATGATAGTAGTCACTCACTTAAGAAAATAATAAGTTCTCAAAAACCTTCCGGAGATAAATCTGATTTAGGTACCAAAGGGTCACCTAGCGAAACCAAACAAGTAAATTTTGTAAGAGCTCAAGAAGTCGAGTCGAAAAAAAATTAATAGAATCAAACCCAAAACTCAAACAAATTTATACTTATAAACATACTAAAATTCCTATTGCAAGTGATGATGAGGTAAAACCTTTTTTACAAACTTCCTTGAAACCCAGAGTTCGGATTTACTAACCCACAATAAGGTCTTCTAAAACACTCTTCGTAAAGAAAGGAAAAATCTCATCCTCGTTCCAAACACCCCAATCCTAGGAGAGACCGAGGTAGACCAAATTACTTAACACTAACCACACAATGTGGATTTATCCACACCAACCAAGCTTTATTCAATGGGAAGTATGTTCACGTGATGTGTCTGAATCCAAATGCAAACATGTTTGGAAACAATAACTTCGGACCATAAAACGTATGGGGGACACAATGGCTAAATCACCACAGTCTTCGAAGTTATCAGCTACAAGCAGCTTTTGCCTTTCGTCGAACAAAATTGAGAACTCATATGGATTTTCATAAATCCTCATCCTTATAAGCTTGCCTTACTTGGATAGATTTTTAATGTAAAATTTATCTTGAAGGCTAAGTTTAAGTCTCACTCTCTAATTATTAGATTATAGATTGGTATATGAGTATACTTAGTATTAGTGATAGAGTTAGGTAAAAGACTGGTAGTCACTAGAAATGCCATTTGTTGGCTTTCTTAGTTTTTAAAAGAATTTGTTCATTTGGATCATTCTTTCACATGGATTATCCTGAACACTATAAAATGGGAAATCTTCTAGCCACGAACTCACGTAGACGAAGAAAAAATGAGTTTTTTCTAGTCGGATTAATAATTAACTCATAGAAGGTAGGATTAGTTTGCATCGTAAATAGCCTCCAAACCACTATGATGAAAAACAAACTCCCTTCCACCCGGACGACTCGCCCTCAAAACTTCGTCCATCAAATCGCCTTTTGAAGTCTTACTTCATTCCAATATTCATCCTCCAACAATATCTTACTCTCTCCATTTCAAAAAAGTATCAATAATTTTTTGTTTCGAGAAATTAATTCATCATGTTCGCAAGAAGTTTAGTCACCAAATCATCTTATGTATTGGCATCCAAATTATCTCGTTCGAGATAGTCAAAGAAACTTTTTAATTAAATAAAGAATTAATTAAAAATTGTCAATATTCATCATGTCTAATCAAGATCTGAACGCACACAAGCTCACGAAATCACCACAAAGCTCTGATACCAATTGTAGGATATCATATTTCACAGCCCGGATGATGATTCTTGGATTTGGCTAGTTTCTAGAGAGAGAAACACATAGAGAGATATTTTCTAGTGAGAGAGTGTATGTGTTAAAGTGTAAATGAATAATGACTAGCTACCTCTTCCAAAGTTGGAAGAGGTATATATAGTTCTTACAAAGAACCGGGTTTTAGTACCCGGTTCAAAACCGAAAATCATACGATTAGCTATTAAACTACGAGCTGTAATAAACAATAAAATACACGGGGTGACCGAGTCTTTTTCTAATATCTAACAAGAGGTTAAACGTATCTTCTGATACATTAAAGGCACTACGCATTTAGGATTATGGTATCCTAAGGGATCCGTCATAGAAACAATAGTGTATGCGGATTCGGATCATGCGGGAGATTACGTAGATCGCAAGAGCACTAGTGGTGTGTGCATGTTTATGGGATGTTGCCTAACATCTTGGTTTTCGAAGAAGCAAACCGCTCTTGCCATCTCCACAACCGAAGCGGGATATGTAAGCGCCGGAAAGGCATGACAATAATATGTGATAACAAAGGGGCTATAGACTTAAGTAAGAATCCCGTTCAACACTCACGAACAAAACACATTGAAATTCGTCATCACTTCCTTCGCGATAATGTTCAAAAAGAGAATATCTATATAGAAAACATCTCATCGGAAGACAACATAGTCGATATTCTAACTAAACCACTTAAACGTGAGCCATTTAACTACTTACGTCTAGGTCTAGGAATGATGGAACAAATTGATTAAGTTTTCGGCATAATAAAGAAATGATAATCATCAATAAATTGTTTGTCAAAAATATGAGAAAAATTTTCTCAACAGGTGGCGGCCCCCTTAATTTTAAGGGGACCACCCAGACTTTAAGAGGGCCACCCACCTGACTGACTAAATTTTTTTTTCTATGTCTAGGTTTGTATTTTACACAAAAACACAAGATTGGGAAAAATCCATAAGCAAACCTTTACAAATTCTTCTATCTAAATGCATATCTCATTATACATATACACAATAGTCCCAATCTATTATTTTCTATAAAGTCCTTCTCACAACTAGGAGCACATAATAATCAATTTTCATATATTGTGGAGATATATTAAAAATATTTTTCACATATGCATAATGTTCTCTTACTTGTTGTCAAAAGTATATAATCTAATATATATTTTTTTAACAATCTTGATTGAGCAAAATTAAATCAAGGAGTACTTGGATTATTTCTTAGGTTTTACATGTCTTAGTGTCGAAATAATCGCTACTCCACATTTGTCGTACTTAGGCACACACTAGTATTTGCACAAAAGTTCGGTTTGTTTTTCACTTAACCCCCTTGACAAGAAAAATTCTTTGTGCATTATATTTAGTCACTATTTTATATGCTCTTCACTCTTTTGATCTTCAATTCATATATGATTATATGCCAAAATTATGTGAAATAGTTTTATCCTACAACTTGTCATATATGTAGAATGTCGAATGCTTGCTTGCTATGTGCTAAAAAATCTTAATTGCTATAAAAGGATGGACTTGCTGCAAATCAACCACCAAAACAGAAACCCTCACACAAATTTTTGAGAAAAATCAATTTTTAGAAAATCTGGGAAATGGCAGTAGGCGGCCTCCTTAATTCATAAAGGGCGGCCCCCTTAATTTTAAGGGGACTGACCCCTAATTAAGGGGACCGGCCTAAACAGTAACGGGTAAAACATTATTCTTTCATTCCTTTTTGACCAAATACCCCCTAGACTTAGCTACTGTTTCCCTAAATTCACAAACATTTCTTGGATTTGATCCTTTAAATGTTCATTCTTCCTAATTTAAACCTTTCCTCCACTATAAATACATTCTCGACCATCATGACCACAATCATCCTTACCAATGACATCTCCTAAAAAACCCACATCCAAACCATCAAGGGAAGCCAAAATGAGTGTGAAACCTATTTGGAGGAAGAAACTAAACCCTTGTAACACATCCAATGAGCTCAATGTAAATTCACCTACACCAATTCCAAAACCACCCACTCCTCATCATGAACCATCTCAAGAAAACAATCACCCTAATCAAGCATTACTAAATCCTTACATTAAGGATACTCCCACATCACCACAAGTTGTCTCACATCCTCTATTTTCCATCTCACCCATCAATTCATATGTTACTCACACTCAAGCTCCACCTCAAAGTGACAACCAAACTAAACACACACCACCTCTATCTCCAAGTAAAGAAAGCCTAGTTGATGACATTAATCAACTACAAGACCTATCAAACCTCTTAGCCATGCATCTCTCTCAACAACAAAACAACATTCCCTCATCACCTTACTCTCCAAACCTACCACACACCCTTAACATTAACTAAGTTGAAACCCATGTTGGGTATTGCCCTTGTTGCATCTTTAACCAAAAATAATTCCTTGCTTTAAGCGAGGATATCAATTGGATTGAATTCCTCCTCACTCGACCACATCCACCACCTAGAGTTCAAAGAGATTACCCTTCCACAACCGCCTCCGCTCCAAACTCTCCATCAACAACCAACTAATCTCGTAATATGCCTACAAATAATTGACAAACCCTTTTGTGTTGCAAGCAAGTCAAAAATCCTTCTATAGCTATTTAGGATCTTTCTTTATCTATTAATATGCTTCTAAAGCATATTTGTTTTTCTTTTTATGTATGCTTGTGTGTAGTTTACACACATTGTCCTAAATGAATAAAGTGTCTTTTTCTTTGATGTTTGCTTGCACTTGTCATATTTTTCCTTCCTTCTTGCTACATGTTAGAAACCATAGCCCGATTCCTTGGTGCCCTCGAACGAGGGGGAGCACACATCAAGAGGGAGCATTTATTCAGTTGATTTTACTAGTAATTCTCGACAATGCCTTTTTGATTCTACAAAAAGGGGGAGAAATGACATAAAACTAACTAAATACTTGTTCAAAAATATTTTTACATTTAACGAGTTTAAATTTTGTAATCATCAAAAAGGGGAAGACTGTTGATAGAAATAATGCCTAAAAACATTATTAATATTTTTCACATCTTTACGTTTTGATAATCACAAAATATAAAAATAATCAATAAGATTCCCCTGAAACCCTATGCTTTACCATCTCTTGAATCTCGAACTCTGTAAGGCTCTATTGTAATGATTTACTGATGGAAGGAAAACTAAGTATAACGAATTTGTGAAGATGTTTAGTAGAACCAAACTTGATGTCTGTATTTGTCTTGTACTATCTACTGGACTCTGATAGCTTATTACCCAAAACCGATTTGTATAAATGAGACCGCAATCTCTTAACAATAATCCTCATCTTCTATGAGACACCAAACCAAAGTAATAGCAAATGTGAGCATTGAGCACCATAAGTTAGATCACACACCTTTGCTAGATTTGTCAATTCCTCGTTACAACATGAACGCACAAACAAGTTATCTTCAAAGTGTAACACCCACTTTAAGATATAATAAGAACACGAACCTGTGAAACCCAACTATAACATCAAATAAGCAATAATCAATCCTCTTCGTAATCACATTATCAAATAATCTCCAAAACAAGCCTTTTTAAATCAGTTAAGAACCAAAAACCAAAAACTTCAAGAAACTATCAGTTCTGTCTGATATCTTTTGCTGTGTGTTGTTCGATATCGGCAACAACTAGCAGTATTAACTACTTCTCGGACACTATTAGCAATACAAACTCTCGTTTCTCGGACGACAAAGACAGTATAAATATAAATACAAACAGTAGTAACATTCCATGTGCAAAACAATCTTCAAACAACAACAACCACTATGTGTACTCAAACAATATTAACTTTATACTATTAACTCAAGCAGTACAAAGTATATAATGCAATACCATCCCTTGTTGCACGAACAATACCAACATCTATGGCCCAATATCAATATTAACTTCATGCTATTAACAGTATGAATAACCAATTGACAACATTTAAAGCCCAATAGCAGTGTCAATACATTGAAGCCCATCCATTATCCAACACGTCTTTTGTTGAAGATTTTGAAAACAGGCAATAACTTAATGTCATTAAACTTACATAATATAGAATCACGATATGCATGAGTCAATGCCTTCACGGTATCCATATCTAAACCCTACAAATCAGGGTTTCAACATGACCAAATCTTCTTTCATTATAACAGATTTACTTTTTTCATTAAAACAATAACCCTGCAACTTTCTCTTCACATCTTCACATTAGATTCACCTTCTAATTGTTTTTCCATCTCTCACACAAACCCTATCCATGAACATAAGGCACCAGCAGCAACAAGAGCCCAATGACATTAGTAATGCCTTGAACACGAGTAAACCTCTATTCATATGAACAAGCCTAATCAAACAGTATCCCCATCATGATGACACAAAAGCTTGAATCACGAACCCTTTAACTTGCTGTTATATTGTAATGACAGCAATAAGAGACATATCGTTTTAAGCAGGACGGATTAATAAGATTGTTTTAATAGTAAAACCCTAGAGTGACGAATTAATCAAGCATTACCAAATCCTTACATCAAGGACACTACCACATCACCACAAGTTGTCTCACGTCCTCTATTTCCTATCTTACCCATCAATTCACATGTTACTCACACTCATGCTCCACCTTAATGTGACATCCCAAACTTCTTACATAAGGACACTCCCACTCTCACAAGTTGTATCACATCCTACTTTCCTAATCTCACCATCAACTCACGGTTTCTACACTCAAGCTCCACCTCAAAGTGACAACCAAACTTAACATACACCACCTCTATCTACGAGTAGAGAAAGCTTAATTGGTGACATTAATCAACTTTAATACCTATCAAACCTCTTAGCCATGCATCTATCTCAACAACAAAACAACATTCCCTTATCACCTTACTCTTGAAACCTACCACACACCCTCAACATTAACCAAGTTAAAACCCATGTTGGGTATTGCCCTTGTTGCATTTTCACCCAAAAACAATTCCTTGCTTTAAGTGAGGATATCAATTAGATTGAATTCCTCCTCACTCGACCTCATCTACCACTTAGAGTTTAAATAGATTATCCCTTCACAATCGCCTCCGCTCCAAACTCTCCAACCAACTAATCTCGTAATATGCCTCCAATATATCGTTCAAACCATTTTTTGTGTCGCAAGCAATTCTAAAAAATCCTTCTATGGCTATTTAGGATTTTTCTTAATGTATTAATATACTTCTAAAGCATATTTGTTTTCTATTTATGTATGCTTATATGTTGTTCACACACATTGTCCTAAATGAATGAAGTATATGTTGCTTTGATGTTTGCTTGCACTTGTCATATTTTTCCTTCCTTCTTGCTACATGTTAGAAATATTTGTATTGTTCTAACTCATTTTTGTAGCCAAGAAACCATAGCTCGATTCCTTGGTGCCCTCGAACGAGGGGGAGCACACATCAAGGGGGAGCATTTATTCCGTCGATTTAACTAGCAATTCTCGACGATGTCTTTTTGATTCTACAAAAAGGGGGAGAAATGACATGAAACTCACTAAATACTTGTTTAAAAATAATTTTACATTTAATGAGTTTAAATTTTGTAATCATCAAAAAGGGAGAGATTGTTGATAAAATATAATGCCTAAAAACATTACTAATATTTTTCACATCTTTACGTTTTGATAATCACAAAATATAAAAACGTTCAATGTAAAATTAAACGTAAACAAGTAATTAGTAGTAAATTTTCATTTCGAAATTTATTATACTTCAAGGTATGAATTAAATAAATGCTTAAATGCATTTTATGATCAAAAGAATTTTTTATTCAACCTCACACTCTTTTATGGAATAATAATTTTTGTTGTAAATATTTTTATAAACATTACTAAAACATTTCTTACAATTAAAGAACATGTTTTATTCAAAAATAAACATTTTGAAATTCAAATTGTGGACCAAAAGGCTAGAATGTTCTATAAATTCCCCTTCAAAAAGACAAACTGGGGAGCCCCTAGTCTAGGGCGGCCCCCTTAAATACACGGGCGGCCCCCTTAATTTTAAGGGGACCGCCCACCTATTTAAGGGGACCGCCCATAGACTGACGCTCCTCCAGTTTGTCCTATAAATACTGGACTTTTCCCCACTATTTTCTCACCTTTTGCACTCATTCTTTCTGCTCAAAACAACCTACATATCCTCTTTAAAATCCTTTGATCATTTAATCATAAAGCTTTATTTCCAAGTGATCCAAGCTTAATTCCTCAAGTACAAGAGAAGAATACTTCCATCAAGTGAAGAAGTATTACACCTTAGTGTGTATTGCAACCTTGTTGCATTCATATCACATATTTGTAAATCAATTGTATATCTTGTATTTGTATGTAGTAGCTAGATCTTGGCGATCTTTGTTAAGTATAGTAGATCATGGGTGTTCTTATCAAGTAGTTTGCTGCGTTAGATTGTTGTGATATAAGTTAGTGTGGTGAAGTTAAAGTCTGAAGTTGTGAAGAGTCTTGAAGTTGTGAAGAATTTCATGATGTCTGTGAAGTTTTGTGAACATGTAGTGATGTCGTGTTTTGATAGATGGGTTTAGCTTAGATTAGAACTCGAATTCTAGTTTGTGTCATAAATCGGTTGTAAAGCAACGTTGTGTACGGTTTTATCCTCAATAAGGAGCTTGTTTGGACATAGTTGAAGAAAAACACTCGAAGTTAGGGATCGGGGAGTGGAGTAGGACGAAGAGGTGCTTCATTACCGAACCACTATAAATCCTCGCGTTGTGGTTTGATTGTTCTTACTCTTATCTCTTGTCTTGCATTAGTTTCTCATACCATCTTATTAATTGTTTAGATAAGTGTATTGTTTATATTGTGCAAAAGTTGAATTCACATAAAGTTGAATCTAGAATTTTTACAAACACTTTAAAACCATAAATTAAAAAGTGGTAAACTATTCAACCCCCCTTCTAGTTTTCCACAGATTTGAATAGTGGACTACTAGTATATAAAGCATCGTCAAACAATAAGTGGGTAAAGTCCCGTCGGGCTAGGGTTTTAACAGGATCACGACTGCTTTGATTCCCTAAAGGATGTTTTATGCGGATATGTTAATTGTGACAAGATTAATCGTGTCTAGGTCTTAGGATGATGTCCCACCTAAGTCTTAAGAATGATATGCTGCTTTAAGATAAGTAAATCATTGCACTAAAATAACAAACCAACATTAAACCAGATTTAATTTAGCTAATACGATTTTCTATCATTTGGCTTGTACCGCTTTTCTATCTTCTAATTTTCTTCTTTTGTGTTTATTATGTATTGAATTGATATTTGTCACCACCAAACCTGTGCTAGTCTCTCAGGCTGAAACCCCCCATATCATTAGACAATATATATGGCATAGGTTTAACCAGTAAATAGATTAATTAGAACTAATTAAAATACAAATAGAATATAGGTTTAATGTTTCACTGTTAATGTTCTACACCCTACTTATCGTGAAACTCCATCTTGACCGAGTACACTGCCTATTAAAGTGTTATTTTAGGTTTGTCGGCTAAATATAAATTTAAAACTTGATAATCAAATAATCGACCCTACACGACAGCACATCAAGTTTTTGGAGTTGTTACCGAGGAGTGAATTAATTAAACCTTATTCTTATTAGTATTTCTAACCATTAATTAGTTTAGTTTAGTGTAATCTAATTATTTAAATTCTGTTTGTATTTATTTGGCATTGTTTAAATTGTTTGTTTAAATTCCAGCATTTAATTGTTTTTAATTAGTATCATGTTATGATTGATCACATGATACGCAGTTATCACCAGTTGGATATGACGTTTAAAACCTTTACCCAGAACAGCGTTATTGAATTTTACAAACCTAAAAGACGTAACCGTTTTCAAAAATACGGATCGTATTCTATAAACTCAATTTGGCGTACTGACATTCAACAGTCTATACGGTTTGTTTGCCTTAATTTTTATATAATCGAACAAGATGTTATCGGTCTTATTAGTCGTAACTATTCTTGTTAAGTAATAGGCTTTGTCGGGTTCAACGGGCTTGGGATTGTAATCTAATATTGTCGTAGTTGCGGGCTCAAAGCCCAAGAAAAGCCAAGCCCGGCCCAAGTTAGAAAGCCCACATGCCACTTATGGCTCAAGGGTATAAATAGAACCCTCTCCACACATGGAGAGGGTGTTGGTTACCATTTGCATAATTTGTGTGTGTGTGTAATCTTCCAACTCTAGTTTTCTCTCTAATAATCTTTCACTTTCCTTATCTCTTTTCTATCTTTGTTTGCTTATTGGTATAGCTTATGTTGTGTATGGATTAAAGCTTTTGGGATAACAAGTTCTAACTACCTGAGAATAGTCAGGTGGTTCTCAGAATTCTAAGAAGGAACAATCTCTACTGCTTTAATTTGTCTAACATCCAACCTGAAAGAGATGTCACCTGTTTGCTGGCAAAAGCATCCTTAGATGAGTCTACCAAATGGCATAAAAGGATGGCTTATGTGAACTTCAAAAATATGAACAAGCTGGCAAAGCATGGATTAGTCAATGGGCTACCCTCCAAAATCTTCACAAATGAGCACAACTGTGTTGCCTGCAACAAATGAAAGCAACACAAGGCTTCTTACAAGGCTATTACTGCTGTGAGCACTATTTCCGCTCCTCTCCAGTTACTTCACATGGACCTTTTTGGTCCTACTTCCATCAGAAGCATTGATCACAAGTACTACTCCTTGGTAGTTACAGATGACTTTAGCAGGTTTACTTGGGTTTTCTTTTTAGGGACTAAGGATGAAACATATGGTATCCTTAAGGACTTTATTACTTTTATTGAAAACCAGTTAACTAAAAAGGTTAAAGCCATAAGGTGTGACAATGGGACAGAGTTTAAGAATTCTAAATTAATTGAACTTTATGGGTCAAAGGGGATTAAAAGGGTTTATAGTAATGCCAGAACCCCACAACAAAATAGGGTTGCTGAAAGAAAAAATAGAACCCTCATAGAGGCAGCAAGAACTATGCTTGCTAACTCTAAGTTACCTACCATGTTTTGGACAAAAGCAGTTAGTACTGCTTGTTATGTTTTGAACAGGGTTCTAGTGACTAAACCCCATAACAAGACACCTTATGAACTAGTGTCTGGGAAAGTTCCCAACATTAGTCATCTTAAACCTTTTGGGTGTCTTGTGACCATACTTAACACCAGTGACCACTTAGGAAAATTTAAGGGAAAAGCTGATGAAGGTTTTATTGTTGGGTATGCTGCTTATAGTAAGGCTTATAAGGTCTACAATTTATCTAGCAAAAAGATAGAAGAAACACTTAATCTGAGATATCTTGAAAGATAAAACTCATTGTTCAGGGTTAGGGTTATGAGTGGTTATTTTGAACTCTGACTATTTGACCGATTCTTTAGGTATACCTCTGATTCAAAAATCATTCAACATGTTAGGTAACCCCAAGATACTAAATAATGCAGGTACACAAGATGATTCAGATTCGGAGTGTGATGAATAAGTAATTGTTGTTCCTTCTTTTCCTTCTAACTCTTTTTTTTTTTTTTTTTTTTCAAAGTGGGGTCCTAAGGTTAATGAAGACTTCTAAAATGGTGCGAGAGCAGTTCAGATATAGCAGAGGAACTTGCTGCTTCAAAAAAACAAGCTATTATGAAGCCAATGCTACTACTGAAGGACGCATCTGAGTCAAGGTGACCATGTAGCCAGTAGGAATAGGCGGTTCCTGCTGGTAGATTGATTCTGGACTGCTGGCGGTGTTCTGATGGTTCTACTGAAAACCTCTACTCCTTGTTTAATTCGTTAATTACTGATGCTACATCTCGTCACTACCTGGTCACTTATTGGGGCTCAAAAGGTGCAAAAACCCCCCCCCCCATTTTTTTTTATTTTTTTTCCCCAAAAACAAAAGAATATTAGCTTCCTCCTTCTGACCTTTTGAAAATTAAATGTCCTCCATCTTTAAGAAATGGAGGACATACACCAACCTTCCTGCCACTGGCATTATCTCTCTCTCTTCATATGATGTGATTTTGGTGGTACTTTCACCAATTAGCACCATGGTAGTTGTTGATTCTGTTCCTACTAAGAGGGTGAACACTATTCATCCTCAATCACAAATACTTGGTGAGTCTCAACTTCACCACCCTCGTCTACACGACCCTAGAGGTACATTAAAGAAGTCCTAAATTTGGTGCAAGTGTTTTGTTCGCTCATGTTCACAATCATTTAAAGGGGATTAATCACACAGGCTATTTACATTGTCTGTTTGCTTGTTTTCTATCACAACTTGAACCAAGCAGTGTTGCTCAAGCTCTTAATGATCCTGCTTGGGTTGAAGCTATGCAAGAGGAGATGCAACAGTTTATTAATCAGAAAGTATGGCAGCTTGTCCCTCTACCAGATGGGAAAATTGCTATTGGGACAAAATGGATTCTGAAAAACAAAAGAGATGCCAGAGGTATAGTTGTAAGGAATAAAGCCAGGTTGGTGGCTCAAGGTCATAGGCAAGAGGAGGGCATTGATTATGATGAGGTATTTGCTCCAGTTGCTAGAATTGAAGCTATTCGACTATTCCTAGCATTTGCCTCATATATGGGATTTATGGTATATCAAATGGATGTGAAGAGTGCTTTCCTTTATGGGGAAATTGAAGAAGATTTTGTTATCACCTAAGGGATTTGAAGATCCTCATTTCCCTAAGCATGTTTACAAAGTTGTGAAAGCTTTGTATGGTCTTCATCAAGCACCAAGGGCCTGGTATGCAAGATTGTCTACTTTTCTGTTAAAGCATAACTACAGAAGAGGTACAATAGACAAAACTCTCTTTATTAAGAAGGATTCCAGGGATATAATTCTAGTACAGGTCTATGTGGATGACATTATATTTGGGTCTACAAAGAAGGCCTGGTGTGATGAATTTGAGGTGTTGATGAAAGGAGAATTTGAGATGAGTGCTATGGGTGAGTTAACATTTTTCTTAGGCTTACAAGTAAAGAAAGAGCTGATGGGATTCTTTATTAGCCAAGACATGTATGTCCAGGACCATGCTTAAGAAATTTGATATGGAGAGTGTGAGACTAAACAATACCCTTTAAAGCTTCAAAAAGCCATAAATCCATGGATGTGAACTGGATTGATGCTGTTAATGTTTACTTATAAGATCACTGGATAGGGTCCCTTATGTATTTGACCAGCTTCTTGGTGTGATATTCAGTTTAAGTGGAGTGCTTGTTCTAGACACCAGGTACACTTTGGTCTTCTGAATTTAAATGCAGTCAAGAAGATTCTTTAAGTATCTTAAAGGCAACCAAAACTAGGTCTTTGGTACCTAAGAGATTTCTCCCTTTATATTGGATGCATATAGTGATTGTGACTTGCTGGTTCTCATGGTGATAGAAAACAAACAATGGTGGATGTCAATTCCTGGGTAGAAGGTTGATTTCATGGCAGTGCAAAAAGCAAACCATTGTGGCTACTTCTTCCACTGAAGCAGAATATGTTGCTGCTGCTAACTGTTGTGGTCAGGGTACTTTGGATCTCAAAAATCAATACTTGATTATGTGTTCAACTTTTTTGAAACCAAAATTTTTCTTGATAATCAAAAGTACAATTTGCATTGTTAAAAATACCAGTTTTCACCAAAGAAACAAAGCACATAAGAAATTAGCAACGTTTTTAGAGATGGGGGGGCCCATGAGAAAAATCTTATTAGGTGCTTAAGGATTCACTTATATGCTAATGTTGCTGATTTGTTAACCAAGTCTTTTTATGGAACCTTGGTTTAATCATTCTAGTGGTTCACATTTGGATGCTAATCCCTTTGATGCCTATGGTTAAGGGGAGGATTGAATCCAGGGGAGGACTATTGTTTGTAAAATTTTTCTAAGTAGGTGGTTTTTCTTTTATGTTTAACAACTTAGTTTTAACATTTTTTCTTCTGGTAGTTTTCATTTTTTTCTACTGATAGTTTTAGTTGATTATGGTAGTTAAATTTTTCCTTTACATTCTATATGGTTTGTGTGTGTTGGTCTAACCTTTTTGTAGATGAATGATTCATGAGTGTGAATTTGCATGGAGAATGTGGCCTTATACTGATGATAAAGTACTCGTTTTGGTTTGGTTTTTAAGTGTCTTTTCTGGTGTTGCAAGAGTTTACTACTGGTAGCTTATATACTTGTTCTTTAACTGGTTTTTTTTTTAGAACAATTCCAAACTGGTCTTGATTAGTTTTCTTTAGGGTTGACTTTTCTTTAAGCGGGTGTCTTAAATTGAGTTTTACTTTAATTCAAAGTTATAATTGAGACAATTGGGCATTTAATTCATCAAAGGGTTATCTATTTAAAGGGATAATTACTCTTTACTCTCATTTTTATAGTTATTTTAGATCAAACCCTAATTTTTAACAGCCCTTTTTACTCGCTCCACTCACTCATTGAACAACTCGATTTCCTCTACCCGCCAGTAGTAACTTACCCTTGCAATCATACACCAGCACTAACACTAAACCACATTCTTTGTAATCATCAAATCATATGCTTGCACTAAAGTATCGTTGATGAGACAACGAAGGTGGGTTCTTGCGAGAAACCAAAAGGAAGCGCCGAATTTCCTCGAAGTTCTTGACTTTTTGCGAGGGTTCGCAACATTAAGGTTGCTAATTAACTTGACCCCAATCCTCTATGACTGTTGGTCAAATAGTTCTGGTCCACGGCCTCTTTCAGAGCTTCTGAGGAAGGCCCTCCAGCTATATTGGCCACCACTGATAGGACTCCCTATACTATTACTAAATCATTAGTTAGGAGCCAACTTCAATTAGATGATGTGGGTGGTGTTGAGGACTTGCCCATAGATGACATATACTTAGGTATGGACAATCTTGGATACCCCTCTGAAGGCAAGCTGACCTTCCACAAAAACAAATTCTCACCTCAATGAAGGTTCTTAGTTCACACTATCTTGCATTGTCTCAGTTCCAAATCGGGTAGCTAAGATCAATTTGGAAGCCAAGTGGCTATTGCTCTTATTTGTTTGACTGAGGGAAAGAGGTATAATTGGTCAAGCTATATTTTCAAAGGGATGGTTAACAACATCAACAATCCTAAAAAGTTTTTGATGTTTCCTAGGTTTCTTCAAATGATTTTGATAAATTTGAACCTTAAAATTACCAATCAATATCATGCTTTTAAACTAACAAGCAAAAATGTTGCTAACATAAGGTTAAATTTTCAAGGGGACCACATGCCACTATGGGGTACTGTTCCCCCTGCTCAAGCTGCTATTGTAGGTGAAAGTTCAGGGGAAGCTGCACCATCTAACCCTCAAAACTGTCCTGAGATATCAACTGTGAACCTGATCACTCTCATGTTCATGAATCTATACCACCCAGACCAACAACTACTACTTCTAGTGCTCCAGTAAATGAGCAGGGTCCCTCTTCAGACCCCAACATTGCATCTTCTTCATGACCTCTTGAGTCTGCCCCTGACTAATTCACTTCTACAAATGTGGAAGATGAAACAATGGGAGGTTCTTTTAATACCTCACCTCCTAGGTCCACTCAAGCTCCACCTGAAGGTACTACCTCAGGAGGTGCTGAGGACCTTGATAAACTAACAGCATTGTCTTCTCTAGTGTCCACTCTTGTGCAGAAAGTAAATACTCAAGAATCTGACCTTCAAGCACACAAGCTGCTGTTCAAGGAGGTAGTAGGAAAGCTGGTTAAGAGGGTAAAATTGTTGGAGGATAAACTCAAAGGTAGAAAAAGGAAGTTTGTGTTGACTGATTCTGACAAGGAAGAGGATGCTGAGCTAGATGTGGATCCTCTAATCAAGCTGGCTCAGGCAGCTGCTACAGCTGTTGCTGTTCCTACTGATGAGTTTGTTGGTGGTTCTGATGTTCCTGCTGGTGCTACTACTGGTCCTTCAACTGTTTATCCTAGTAGCACAACAGTTCCTACCACTAGTTCTGTTCCTGCTGCTGCACCAATTCCTGCTGGTAGTGGTACTACACCTGAATCTCCTTCATCACCTGTAAGAGATGCCAGAAAGGGAAAAGGTGTTGCTGTTGACAAACCCTCTCCAACTCAGCATAAGACTTTCAAGCAATTAGAAGAAGAACGACTAGGTTGGGAGGCTGCTGAGAGATTACAAGCTCAAGAACTCGCAGATTTCGAAAAACAAAGAGCTGAATCTCTGATGAAGGATGCTAATTTAGCTAGGCAGATGTCTCAAGACTTCGATATGACTGAAGCCCAAAGAAAGAGACAGCAAGAGGTTCTTGCATCTGCTGCTAACTACTCAGATGCTGCTTGGGATATCATTTTGGCTCGTCTTCAAGAAAATCCAGACCTCACTTCCACAATTTTTGGGGTTGAATTTAATGATGATGATTTTGCAGCCAGGATGGTTGAGTTGGTAAATACTCGAAGAAAAGAACTTGCTGAACAACGGGCTCAAGAAAGGAGGGATAGGCCTATGACACCATCTCAGCTCAGGCAATATATGCGCACTTATGTGAAAAATCAAGGTCCTGCTGTTTACTCCACTGGCTGGACTATGGCTCAAGTTCGAAAACTCACTCCTGAACAGCTTCAAGAGGAGTTTGACAAGATCCAACGAGCTGTTGCATTCACAAGGGGTTTCAAACGAGATGGCAGTCCAAAGACTCGTGCCTCTTCAAAGAAACTCAAGACTGGTGGTGATGATGTCAACCTTGCTGCTACTTCTCACGGTGTTCCCCAGGAAGAAGCAGGTGCAACTCCTTCTCAAAATGTTTCACAAGAGGAAGTTGCTGCTCCTTCTCACTCTCAGGATATTCCAGACGCACAAGTTGAAGTTCCTTCTAACACTGCTTCTACAGCACAACACGCTGCTTCCTCACTCAAGAAGGTTGGTACCCGGAAGAAGCGATTAGGCCGAAAAGGAGTTCATACCTCTCACTCTACCATTCATATTGAAGACGGAGATCCTGAAGCTGAACACAAAATGTGCATTAAGTATGCTTCTGATGCGGATTCTGCTTCTGATGATGATACACCCGTTAATTTGTATGTTGTTGTTGACTGGGAGTTAGTGCCTACGGGGTTAGGCTTGATCAATGTCTTCTATAGGAAAGACAACTCTCGCAAGTGCTTCACAAGTCTTAGAGAAATTCTTCACTTGGTTACTAGAGCTGACTTGATGACCATCTATGGCCGAGTGATGACATTTTATCAGGATAAGCAAGCTGAGGGGGTTGGTCTTGTTCTTTGGGGAGATCTTAAGGTTTTGATAGATTCACCTAAAGTGAATGATGGTAGTGATGTTTGGAAGAACCAAAACACATGGAGTATTCAAAGTTGGAAGCTTTATTCTTATTCTGGTGTTCATGTGTTGGAGACAGTTGATGGACTCATTATACATATGTTTGTCGATAAGAAGTATCCTCTCTCTGTCAATCTTATCGAACGGATACTTGATCATCAGCTGGAAATTTGTCAAGACACAGTGGGTAATGAACTTACTACCGCGGTTCAGTTGATTGCCTTTCTCAAAAACCAAATTGCTGATTCAAGGCGTCCTAAGGTTCATGACTGGTATTGTTAAGTTTGTTATATATCTCTTATTATTTTTTGTTGTTTTTCTTCTATCTTTTGTTCTGTTCTGTTTCATCTTTTAGTTTTTCATCTATATTTTGAAGCTTGTTGTAAATGGTTTTTACTTTTTGGAAATCTTGGTTTTTGGTATAATCTTTTGGGACTGGATCACTTGGTTTTAAACTATAGATGAGCAACATGGTTTTCAGGCTCATCTTTATATTTCAGTGATCTACTAAACTGGTTTTATGGCACAATCTTTCACGGAAAATAATTTTTTTGGTGCAACACTCTATGGTTCTTAATTGCCAGGCCATCAGGCTAGAATCAATTGAGGTATGGTTTCAATTCCCAGGTCTATGACCAGAATGAATTGATATAGCTTTCATGATTTGCTTAAAATCATAGAGTCTCTCAACTGACTGATGTTTCACGTACCAATAAGTTGAGATGGTTTGCAATCCACCATGGGAGTAACCCTTTCTGGGTCCCAAGGATTATCTAGCCCACAAGCAAACGGCTATGTGGTAAAGGCTTATAAAATCCGTTGATGGTTGCCAGGTTACCCAAAACTGGATGGTTTTTACTTGCCATATTCGTGAAATGAAAAGTGGCTAGTCTTGAGCAAACGGCTACATGTAAAGACACATCAAATCCGTTTATGGCTGTAATGACTTGCCAACAGTCATATAGTTCTTCCACTTACTATGATTCATGTTCTGAAAGTGGAAAATGGTTTCAGTCCTCCATGGATTTAACCCTTTCTGGGTCCCAATGGACTGGCTAGCCCAAGAGTGAATGGCTACTTGGTAAAGGCTCACCAAACCCATTCATGTAGCGGTGGTGGTCCTGGTTGCATTCCCTATTATATGCTGAATTTTCTTGTTGTTGAATCAAAGTTTTAATGACGTTGCTTTTGGAGACGGTTCAAGATGTTCTGTTCAATTCTCTGTGTGGTTCAACGGAAAGAACTATCAGAGAACTAGAAGATAACTATAAGTCACAAATTCTAGTTTAGGGGAGTATTGTTAAGAACTTTGTAATAGATAGTTACTACTAGTAGGTATGTAGTTCCTACTGGTAGAGTAAACAGTTCATGCTGGTAGTGTAGTTCCTACTGGTAAGGATAATAGTATAGTTAGTACTGGCAGTACAAAAGTCATTCCTGCTGGTTGAACAATAAATTCTTGCTAGAAAAACCTTCATCAAGTGCTTTTAGACTAGTAATAATAGTGTTAAATTTAGCAAATGCATTATCTATTGACTCCTCTTCCGGAATCATAAATTGTTCATATTGTTGAACAAGAAGATCTATTTTGTTAGCTTTGACTTGATTATTACCTTGATGAGTGATTAATAAAGTATCCCAAATTTCTTTTGCGGTTTGACACATAAAAATTCTTTCGTATTCTTTACGTGGCAAAGCATTATAAATTACCATTTTAGCTTCATTATTTTTTGCAAGTTTCTTTTTAAGATCATCGTTTTGTTTATGAAAAGGTACAACTTCATCCTTTTTAGTTTCGGGATTATTTTGAATAGGAGGAAAATCACCATCGGTAATAACATGCCAAAGATCTAGATCTTTTGACTTCACATAAGTTTCGAATCTATTTTTCCAATAAATAAATCCATCACTTTCAAATAGTGGTGGTCTTTGCATAGATTGCCCTTCTAAATATTTTTCCGATTCCATAGATCGATTCAAGTTTTAAAATACAATTTATTTTAAAATTCTTGTTTAACGTGGCTCTTGATGCTAATTGTGGAAAACTAGAAGGGGGGTTGAATAGTTTACCGCTTTTTGATTTAAGGTTTATGTTTGTTTGTAAAATTTAGATTTGACTTTTTGTGAATTCAATGCTTGCACAATATGAACAATATAAGTATATGAGATGATAAAGTAAGACAAGAGATAAGAGTAAGAACAATCAAACCACAACGCGAGGATTTATAGTGGTTCGGTAACGAAGCACCTCTTCGCCCTACTCCACTCCTCGAGCACCTAAGTCGAGAGTTTTCTTCACTATGTCAACAAACTCTCTTATGGCAGAGAAAACCGTACACAACGTTGCTTACACCGATTTACAACACAAAGCTAAATGTAGAGTTCTAATCTTAGCTAGAACCAATCTATCACAACACAAATTCACGACTTGTTTACGATTTCACAACTTCACAACTTCACGACTTCTTCACAACTTCACAACTTCACGACTTCTTCACAACTTCAAGACTTCACTTCACCACACTACTTATATCACAACTATCTAACACTACTTGCTAAGATCACCACGATCTAACTATACTTACAAAGATCGCCAAGATCTAGCTACTACACACAAATACAAGATATACAAATGATTTACAAGTTATGATATGGATGCAATAATATTGCAACAACACACAAAGGTGTAATACTTCTTCACTTGATGATGGAAGTATTCTTCTCTTGCACTTGAGGAATTGAGCTTGGATCACTTAGAAACAAAGCTTTATGATTAAATGATCAAAGAATTTTTGAGAGGATATGTGGGCTGTTTTGGGCAGAAAGAATGAGTGCAAAAAGTGAGAAAAAATAGTAGGGGAAAGTCCAGTATTTATAGGACAAACTGGGGGAGCGCCTACCTAGGGGCGGTCCCCTTAAAATTAAGGAGGCCGCCCGTGTATTTAAAGGGGCCGCCCTAGACTAGGGCCTCCCCAGTTTGTCTTTTGTGTAGGGGGATTTTCTGGAACTTTTCTAGCCGTTTTAGGTCTGAAAATTTGAATTTCAAAATGTTTATTTTGAATAAAACATTTCTTTTAATTGTAGAAAATGTTTTGTAATGTTTTTTAAAATGTTTATAACATTTTATAAAAGTTTGAGGTTGAATAAAAATTTCTTTTGATCATAAAATGCATTAAGCATTTATTTATTCATACCTTGAAGTGATATAATTTTCGAAATGAAAATTTACTACTAATTACTTTTTTACGTTTAATTTTACATTGATCGTTTTTATATTTTGTGATTATCAAAACGTAAAGATGTGAAAAATATTAGTAATGTTTTTAGGCATTATATTTTATCAACAGTATACTCATAACATATTATTATTTATACTTTAAATCATTATTATTATTATTAATTTTTTTATATTTTCACCGGGTATAATCTCTTTACTCAAAAAAATAAAATAAAATAAAAATTTAGTCTACTCTTAATAAGTATGTTTTAAATGTCATAAAAATGTTACATAAGTTATGTACATTTACATTTACGATTATTACGTAAATGTTTGTTATTCGAGCATTTATCGAAGATTATTAAAGTCTAAAAATAAAGCCCGAGAAAATAGGCCCAGCTCAAGCCATTGAAAGCCCAGTCGAGCCTCTTAATATGCCAATATTTGGCTCATGCTAAACAAAGTAAAGCCCATGTTAGGCCTCATAAGCATCTTGGCCCATGTTCTATTTTGTTACTACACAAACCTAGAGCTAGTAGATAAAAGTAACAACAGCCGTCATCTTCATTTTTTTTTTCTTGGCACCAAGTCTGGCCGTCTTGTGGTCGGTTCCACACAAACTCCCTACCACTTGTTCAATTCTTTTTAATTGTTTCCATTTCAATCTTGTTCTCATTCTTTTAACAATGAATTTTATATTCACTCAAAGTTTTGATAAACTTATGTTCAGTTGCTTTATCTTCGTTTAATAAATGCAATAAGGCATGTCTCAAAATTTAGTTATCTTATCAAATGGTATCTTTGCTCCTTACGTCATTCATAAACTTTCATTAGTCATAATTATTATTTTTCTCTACAAGTCTATAGCTACTCAGTTTTGTTTTATTCTTTTTGTTCTATTTTTGTTAAATCCATAGATTACTGATAAATAGTAGAATTTGAAAGATAACCAGTGATAGCAAATATTCACGTGAAGTTTTCGTTTTGTCTCATTTTATTTCCATTTATTTGTTTCATTTGAAAATTGATTACGAACTTTGTATTTGTCAAACCTAAATTTGCTTTTATCTTTAGTTACATAAAGATTAGTCAGTTTTTTTTTCATTATAAAATTTTATTTCTAATCTAGAATAGGAAAGTCTTTTATGGATAATTAGTTGTGATAAAGAGGAGATTAAGCGGTAATTTTGGGTTTAATCGACGGAGTTGTTAAATGGGTTTGAAGCTTATAGAATGGGTCTCATTTCTTCTCGTCAACTTTGCACTTTTGGTCTCGATTGGTCGCGTTTAGGAACTCGTTGCTCGTTTATACCTATTGATTATTTCTCGAATCACTACTTTGCTAAGGTGAGTTCATAGCCCCACGTTTTATTTGTTTTACCTATACTTTATAACTTTTAGGGGTGAGAAACATGCTCGTTTACAAACTCGTTTACATTATTGATTTCAAACTCAGTTATATGTTTGTTTGCAAATTCGTTTACTTGATTGATATCACACTCTTTCTACTTATGGATTTAAGTATTTAAAGTTGTTTATGAATACAATGGTTATTTTCTTCATTGGTCACAAGTATTTTCAGTTATCATCTCCTGTTTACGTGTTGCCTAAGTAGCGATTAGACCACTCTCTTGCCCGAAACTATCATGAACCGTTAATTATGGTATAACCAATTGGATTGGTCTTAGTAAGCGTGAATGTTATAAATAGATCTATTGGGACTAATTATACCTATCCGGGTGAGTAGCGCTCACTACCTACGGGGCTCCCGATAAACGAATATATATCATGTCAAATCTCTTTGCGTGCATCACTAAATTAGCTTTGGTGTCATGAGCTTAGCGCAACAGTTTATACATTTTCATGTGATATTGTATTTGTTATAATAGTCACATGTACTTTTGAAATCTTGTGGTCCACACTACTTTTGTTGAACATTTTTGATTACTAAATGCTTTTCATATTACTGTGAGTAAAGCAGTATTCACTAAACGTTTTGGTTCTTGTAAATACTTTACTTAAACTTATGAATTCACCAACTTATGTTGACCATTTTAAGCATGTTTTTCTCAAGTACTTAGCTTTGGGACATCTATGATGTGATATGTGGAGTCTACGTGCAATATGATACCATCATTCAAGACTTTATTTATCATTCATACTCGTTGTCTTTTGAAAACTTAATTACGCTTCCGCAACATTTAAATTTTCATTTGAAATCTTGTAAGACTTATCCACTTTTGATTAAATGCAACGGGTACTGATTTTCAAAACGTCCATTAGTGGTCGTTCCCTTTACCTTGTGTTTGAAATATTATGGCATCACGCCCTCAGCACTCATTCCGTCTAGGCCTGGTTTGGGGGTGTGACATCGTCCGTAGTAGCAAGATATTGAATGGTAAACCGGGATCGTTTGCAGGGATTTGGGTGTTTCGTTTTGATAAATATTTTGATGTTAAAAGTCCTAAGATGCAAGCAAGCAATGATGAAAGCAATTCAATTATAAATAGATGTACTTGGTTGGACTTAGTTTGGGAATACGATTCGATATGATGGTGGCAAAACTAACAAGTTGATCAAAAGAATTGGAGGTTATCCAATCTATTGTTTTTAAAACTTTTCACCTTTGTCAAGACTCCTAGTGATAAAAACAAGCATTAAGCGCAATCAATCAATTCAAGACTAAGGCAACCTCTATGAGTTTGATTGCGGTTCGTTTCATAAATCATAGACATCAATAATTATGTTCCTAGTTATACCCAACCGCTTAAGAAATGGTCAATACAAAAGGTAGCCGATCGTAGACAAAAAGGCGATAATTGGTTGATTAACAATACCCCTTTCGGCCTTTGATATTCTCAACAAACAATCCGGTTGATAAAACTATGCCACTTAGAACATAAGAACAAATGGATCTAAGACTTAGCTTGAAATTGAATTAACATGCCACACTATCATAATTGAATCTTCATACCACAAACTTCATCTAACCAAGCACATAAAGGGACTAGCCACTCATATTAAACAAAAACATAATTCCAGAAAACAATGCATTCATAAACATAATGAGAGTTCTTACAAAAGTATTGCAAAAGCTTAAAGGAATGTAAACTAAGAAATGACAACCTTGTTACTTAGAGGGATCCTTCCTCCTTCTTGGCTTTTCTGGAGCTTCTTCCTGACTTCCCTAGACTTTGATGGCTTTGGAGAGGAGTAGTAGCTATGAGGACTAGGTTTTAGGGTTGGAGAATAGTGAGGTGTGTGTTAAAATGAGGCATATGGGTCTCCTATTTATACTACAATTTTATGTCTGTTCCAGGGCCTAAAAGGGCGTCCAAAGTCGGTTTAGAGGGTCTAGATCCTTCTTGGTTATTCAGGTTTCTTCTATAGTAAAATGATTCCAGCCACAAGTAATAAAACATAGGTAACTGACTAAATAACTAATATAAAGTATAAATAACACTCCCAAAACATACTCGATTTGAGCATTATCAAGGCACACACGTTAAACACTTAGAGTACGTTTTTCTTCACGTAAAGTTTCTAAAGTGAACCTAAAGGACCTATGATGACTAGACACGAACCCTATGGACCCTTAGTAAGTGAGCCGGCCATAGTAGGTTCTAGAGAGTGTCTACATTCTTTGTATTATGGAGATAAGGAGAAATGGAGTGTTTTGATGAGGTAATGAGTTTGGTTTCCTTGTCTATCTCCACTAGGGTTTGGAGGGTATAAAAACCCTCACCCTCTTGCTCATTCAAACGGCACATACATACCAAAGAAACACATAAAACAATCTCTCCTTACCTCTCCATTAATCATCCAATTATAAAAACCCTAATTAGGGTTCATCTAATTTTCAGTCCCCTCCTTCTTGCTGTTTCATTTTCGGTAATCCCTTTTAAGGGTTTTCGAGTGTGATTTGATCCCACATCTCTTCCATCAGGTTCATAGGTTTAGTTTAACAGGTTCTCAGGCGTAACAACTGAAAGAAACAAATTAGGGTTTAATTTGGTGAATTTCGGCACTAGTTGGTGAAACTCGGTGGAACCAAATTCGGTGAAAATGCTAGGTAGGCTTCCTGATTTTCAGTACAGGTTCAAGTGGGTTGATTTGGTACTTGATTCGGGTTGTGTTTGGTTATAAAGTGTTGTTTTGGGTTATCGTTGAAGGCAAGGTAGCATCCGGGCCGTCTTGGCTTGACGTGTTTATTTGTGTTAGGACTCCATTGAGGGTGGCATCTTTAACACTTTGTTTCATTAACATTTGATTCTTCAGACGGTATGATTCTTAATGTTATTGTGTGTTTTCATATGTGGCCAAATAGATCATATTTGCTGGCGTAATTATGTCGTTGTTATGGTTAATAGGTTATTTAATTCCAACATATCTTACCTCACATACCTGTATGCATACATTTATAAAACAGGAAGTATATGGTATGATCTTTTAATTTATAAGTTCATGTAACTCAGCTACATAACTTATTAAAATTATCAGTGTTTGTTACTCGATCATCTTTAAAATTTTTAAATATGTTCAAACCTAACCATTACTAAAGTGGATATTCTTTAGTGAGTTAATGGATGAGCAGGACAGTCAAATTAAAACAAAAGCAATATCTGTTTAAACGGGTTTGGTGGCTGTTGGTCACAATTAAAAAGTTATAATAATATTGAAAAATAGAAAGATCAAATGTATGTTAATTACATTCACGGGCTGTGTTAAGATGTGGTTTATCTAGGCAAATAGTTCCAGTTGATCTCATAGCGAGCAAAGAAGTCTTACTCACAAGTACGATTTAACTCAAATTTTAAATGTGAATCTTACAGTAATTACAGATGTTTGGAATGAATTTAATTTAGCTTATCGTCTGGATTTTCCTGTTATTGTCTAAGTAGTTTTAAAGAGACTTAGCTAAGCAAATAAAATAGTATCCTAAACCTTGTTTTATAAGCTCTGATGTTACACTGTAACCGATCCAAACAACTCTTTGTTGCTGTAGTATCTAAATCCAAAATCAAATTCTTCTTATCTGCTGTATCGATTCAACACAAATGTTCATGACGATCGGTTAATAAAAAATGGGAATGCATTATTTACGTGTTCCATTTGGCATCAGACTTGCTTCAATTCTCTAAGCAATTTCTAAACACCTTTTCCCGTATGTTATATTTTACATTAAACTATAGATGAAATTATATATCCATGGTTGTTAAATGCTAAAATAAAATCTATCAAATTTATTTGCTCACTATTAGGCATGGATAGGTGATTAAATGTAACTAGAATGAAATGGAAAACTACCTTAAGGTACAATTTAGGTTATGAAAGTGTGTATTAATTAATAGATGTTAAATCTATTTTAAATGGAAAAATATGCAACAATGCAGTTTTAGGAAGTAGAAGCTTCTGCTCTTACAATACGCCACCGTTAGTTAAACACTATTACAACATATTAAGGGGACAAGAACATACTTGAAGTCTGTTCTTCACAATGTACAATGAATGTGTTTGGTTATGCTCTATTTCAGTTCTCATCTTTTGGCTTAGATGCATGATTTTCTGCTTACTAAATGCATATCTTGAGTTTTTCTGAGTATAACTTATTGTCTTTAACGCAGGTATGCATGGTCATGTTCCAGCTAGAACTCGGTTATAAGAATGAAAAAACCACAAGATTATTTAGGAATCTGCAACATTTCGAGAAGAAAAAATGTGTAACCGCTTTGGATTCCTCCAGTATTACTGTGTCTGCACATTTTCTGTCTCCAGCAAGATTATGTCATTATGTTGAAAGTTAAATAAACAAAAACATGTAAAAATAACGAAATAGAAATTGAAGTTTATCCATTCCTATTTTGTAAATGTATGCATATGTGAGCATATATGCAAACTTCGTAATAGAATCAGGCCCAACTATAGAGGTGTGCACATGGTGTTGTGGCACAGGGCCCATTAATTTTTTTGAGGCCAAAATTTTCAAATAGGCCAGATTGACTTACGTTTCTAGTTAAATACGGAGTAATAATGAAAGGCCCATTAAGTGTGAGTTAGTTGTTAGACAGAAGTTGTGATTCACCATTCTCTCTAATATATAAAAGCAAATGTGCTTCTTAGTCGTCAGTAATTTATATTTGGTCATTAACAAATATTTTCACTTCTATAGGCAAGGATATGAAATGCCACCATTTAAAAAGAACGTGCTACTATAATTCTACACTGCAACATAAGGGTAACAATATTCTTACTTCTATAGGCAAGGATCCGAGGCACATTTAAGAAAGAAACACAATACAATTTCAACAGTATAATTCTATACTACAAAAATATAACATAATTCTTCTTTGGCTTTATTTTTCTAGTTTTTGGTTGATGGAATCTGAGATAGAATACACCTGATGTAACCATTTTGATATATCCCATAGAAACTGACCTTAACCACCTTGCCTTTCAGAAGAATGTTGCAGAATCTGTAGCATACAACCCTTAAATCTCTAAATTTGCCAGATAAAAGGCGACTAAACAATCTAAAACAAAGAATAAATGAAATAATACATTATAGAAATCCTTACAGATCTTGACTGTCGATTAGAGTGTTGTTGATCTTTTACCTAACTCTAAACCTGAAAAATGGATAAATGATTCTGAAATGACAATAAGTTGTATAAGATCATTTTGCAAATATCCATTCTCATACAGATAAACAAACAGTTTTACTAAAAAACTTGAAAAAGCAATTCGTTCTTTTACGAACAACAGATGATATAACGAATTCTTACAGTTTTACTCTATCTGATTATAGCAATCGGCAACAACAAATTCGACGTCGAAGACAACTATACTGGCGGCGGTGGTTACGTTCTATTAAACTTTTAGGCATAAAAAAATTAAAGCACTTAAAAACCTATCCTAAAACATTTCTCGTTTATTTTGATTAAATGCATTTGCAAAAACCTGGGGTGATTGAATTGCTTTCCTATATTAATTTGCGCTGGTAATTATTTGTAGGGCTTAGATAGTGGAACTGGATTAGATAACATATAACTAACACTCTTACCTTTTACGATTTCCAAAATGAATGATGATGGAAACTTAGTTAGCCATACTTCCGTTACTCAAGGGTTGCACCCTAACCTTGATAATGTTCAATCTTTTGAATATCGATCTTATGCCGAATTAAAACTCAGATCTGTTTTGTAGTTATCATCAGTAGGACTGGTTGTCCAAAAGACAGTTTCATGCAAAATTCTCTATGACGAGAAAGTCGTTCCACTTTCCTATTGTCGTTGAAACTTTTATCATTCGAAGGTGTGTGAGTTAGGACCCGTACTAATTTTTATCTTGTAAAAAACCGAACGATACTTTTGCCCGAGGTTGTCAATCTTTTATGATCCAAGTGTAAGGAGCAGAAGATGAAGTCAGATGAGATGGATTAGAAGATATTTCGTAGTTAGAGAATTCCACGTAAGAATTTTTCCTGTAAGATTACCTGGCCTCCATTCGTTCTTGCAAGTAGAATTCCAAATCGATTGAATTCCTGGAGCAAAGAAACTGTGCCCGGCCTATATGATTAGCTCCTTCAGAATGAGGGGCGCAGAGAACTAAGCTAATAACTTCAAGATTGCAGAACGAGGTTTTATTGACGACCACGTACTTCACCTTGGGGAGTTCCTGTCTGATTTGTTTAAAAAGAAGACGGGTCTCTCAGGAATGTGTTTCGATTATGGGTGTTGATCTAACTACTGTAAAGAATCGTTACAAGTACCAGAATTGATGTCATATATATCGACCCAACGTCTAATGGTCGAGTGTCTACTCAATAATTCACCTAAGGTCAGGTTTAATCATCATGAGAGGTGAGGGATGAAGATATTATAAGACTACTTTCAGAACAGAATACGGTATATGAATTTCAAGTGATGTCCATTTGGTCTTAACTAAGCCCTGCTGTATTCAATGGATATATGAATCGGGATGATTGTGGTGTAAATTATACTTGGATAAATTTTGTGATAGTGTTCAATCGATGATATTCTCATCTACTCTCGTTTTTGTAGAGAAAACATGGCAAATATTGTAAGAATAATCCTAGATTACTCAAGAAAGAGAAAGTTGTATGTCAAGTTCTCAATGTGGATTTTGGATGAGTATCGTGTCAAGTTCTTGGGACACTAAATTGATAGTCAAGGATTATGTTGACCCTGCCAAAGATTGAAGAGTTATGAATTGGGAATCTTAGTACACACCACAGAAGTTGTCATTCTTAGGGATTTTCGAGGCTATTATTAGAGATTTATCAAAGTTTTTGAGATTGCAAAATCTTTGATGAATTTTAAAACAGCAAAAAAAAGTTCGTATATTAGGGTGAAGACCAAGAATCGGTTTTCTTTTCAACTGCCTAAAAACATCTAAGTATGTGATGCTTTAATCTTAGCATTAACCGAATGGAAACTGACAATTTTGTGTTATCTACATGAGATGGCATCCCATTTAGGTCTGGAGCAGTGTTAATGCAAAGAGAGAAGGTTATTGATATGCATCGACAAATTAAGCCAAATGAAGAAAATATACACTCATGTCTCGACTTGGGATTGCAGTCAAGTGTTCGCTCTTAAAAATTTAGAGACACTATCTGTGTGCCATTACCAATATCCATATCTCGGAATGTGACAAGTCATTCACATTCCAGATTCTGGAATCACTACAAGTGCTTGGGTACTCATTAGACATGTGTAAGGAATTATCATCGAAGATGGACAAATTGTGGAAGGACATCTAAAACACTCGAAGACATGAATTCGAGACTGTGTTTGACTTTGGAAAAGATGGGAAAGAACTTACCATTGTGGAATTTCATACTATAAACGTTATCATGACATTATTCAACTGCGGAGCGACGTTTTTGAAGCATTTTTGGATCGACAACGTGCTTTGTTTCACAGTTGGTTGGCGTAGTTGGAGATGTTCAACTTACAGGACCTATAAATATATCCATAAACATGGAAGATAGTGCAATTCGACATCGTTTGCAAGTGAAGTGTCGACAAAGAAGTTTTTGCCAATTCTAAGATGGTGCCTTAGAATTTGAGAGTTGGAGGTCGTTGTTATTTGAAAGTTTCACCTTTAAGGATTCATTCAATTTAGATATGAGGAAAGCATATTACCTGGATACATTGGCATTCAAAATCTTGAAAGGATTGGCTCAATGGCTTATTAAAATTGCAGCTTCTGTAGTGCTCAGTTATATCACAATTACTTCCAGTTTCTATTCAAAGAAATGCTTATCTGACGGACCCCTTGTACATTCCATGATGGAAAGAGTTCGGCTCGTTGGACAATAACTTTGTGGAAGAAACAGTGGAGATTCATGGGATATCAAGAATGTCAAGCAACTGAAACAAAGTCGTATTCCTATTGTCACGTATGATGGAACTCTGAAAGAGGACGGAATTTCATTGGTATACGCGAAGATCAAATTCCGTGCCAAGTATCAACATATGTTTTCTCAAACATAACTCGGCATCTATCTAAATCTCGGACAAGTATTTCTTTTAAAGGGAGGAGGACTATAACAAACCCGAATTTTCATAAAAATGTAATATCCATCTTATTAAATTAGATAGACTGTAATATCATCTATTAAATTTGATGCAATATAATCATTCCCATCTCATTATGCACTATGTATACTTGCATCTCTAAGTAAAACAGAGTAAATCGCAAACTCTCAAATCTGCCATCTATATCTATGTTGTTTGCTCATATAAACTTCATACTTTTGTCAAGTTACTATCCTATATCATTTTTACCAAGTACATTATCCATTTAACGTACTTTTATCAAATTTTATATCAAAACAAGATTAACGTCAACGTTTTACGTTTCAAACCTTAATTATAAGTATATATCATATATAATGAATGTGTAAAGCTTCAAACATTTGTACAAGGATACAAATTGCACAGTATTTTGATATAAATATTTTCCACTTCCAGGAATGTAAAAAACATCATTTAGCTCAATGTAAAGTCATAATACACAGAAAACATATTTAGGTCAATTTAAGCGTCTAACCCATGTTTACTTTGCACCACTTTATACACATAGGTACAAGTATTTAAATCATGATCCATAAACCTAATCTATCCCTATCTTAACTCTTATCTATGTTTTTAAAACTAAATCATAAAACAAAACCCTAAACCCTATTGTACTTTAATAAAAACTAACCCTAAACCTAAAACTAAGCCCTAAACTTAATCATATGCACTAATCTTTGTCTAACACTTATCTTAATCTTATATTTACTTTAATCCTAACCTTAATCACACATTTTAAATCACAAAAGAAAATACAACCTGACACCTTTTGATGTTAAAAGTCTTAGATGAAACGACAATGCAATGTTGTAAGCATTCAATTTTAATAGATGTTCTTGGTTGGACTTTGTTTGGAATCCGATTTCGATATGATGGTGATAACTACAGTTGATCACAAAGATTGGGGTGGGTATCAATCTACTGGTTTTTAATAAATGGTCTCTTCGTCAAGATCTCAGTAGTTATATAACATTGAATTAAGCGCAATATTTATTCTAAAGGACTATTGGCATCCTGATATGGAGGTTTGGTGGTTTTCTTTTTTTTTGTTTTTTTTTGTGGTATTTTTGCTTTTGGTCTGTTGGTTTTTTTGTGATGTGTTTTGGTCTTTCTTTCTGTGATGTGTTTTGGGTTGGGCTGTTTGATTTGTTTGATATTTTTTGGGTGTTGATTTTATGTTTTTTTGGGTGTTTTTTGGCTTGTATATTTTTTTTTATATTGTTTTATTTTGTTCTTTTTTTTGTTCTTAGTGTTTTTTGTGTTGTTGTTTTTGGTTTATGTTTTGTGTTTTTGTGTTTTTTGTTTTTGTTTGTGGTTGTTTGTCGTTTGTTTTCTTTTTTTCGTATTTTTTTATCTTGTTGTGGTTTGTGTTTGTGTTTTTTGATTATTTTGTTTTTGTTTGTAGTTTTGTGTGATTGTTTTTTTTTGTTTGTTTCTAGTTGTTTTTGTTGTTTTTTTGTTTTTTGTGTGTCTGGGTTTGAGTTTCTTTTTTTTTGTGTTTTTTGTTTATTGTTTGAGGTTCATTATCATCATTCATAGACAACGATAATTATGTTTAGTTATACCCAACGCTTATGAAATGGTACAATAACAAAGGTTAGCCGATGTAGACAAAAAGGCGATTAATTGGTAGATTACAATACCCCTTTCGGCCCCTTTGATTTGTAACAAAACAATCCGGTTGATAAAACTATGCCATTTAGAAATAGAACATAATGGATCTAAGACTTATCTGAAATTGAATTAAATGCACAACTATCATAATTGATCTTCATACACAAAACTTCATTCTAACAAAGCAATAAAGGGAAAGATCATATTAAAAAAAACATAATCACAGAAAACCAATGGCTATTCAGAAACCTAATGAGGGAGGTTTTCTTTACAAAATGTATTGCAAAAGCTTATAGGAATGTAAATAAGAATTGACAACCTTGTTACTTAGAGGGCTACCTTCCTCATTCTTGGGCTTTCCTTGGAGCTTATTCTTGATCTAGTACTTTGTTGGCTTTGGAGAGGCAAGGTTGATGTGCTTTGAGGACTAGGTTTTCTCGGTTGGTGAAAGTGCGGTTGAGTCTTTGGGTTAAAAATGAGGCTTACTGGGTCTTCTATTTATACTATATTTCTATGTCAGTTCAGGGCACTAAAAAGGTGCGTCCAAGTCGTTCTAGAGGTGCTCTAGATCCTTCTTGGGTTATTCAGGTTTCTTTATAGTAACAATGAAATATGTGGGTTCGAGCGACACCATTTGGTTTGAAAAACGGGGCGGCAGACTCTCCAGCCGGCGCGGAGGAGGTGGTGTGAGGGGACTCATTTGTTGGGAATCTTTCGTTTAATGTCTTGCTCGGAGTTGTGCTTGGCGAGGGTCTTCGTACTTTTTTATATCTTCATTAAAGACTTGATTCGGTCTTGGAAGACTTGTGCTATTTGTTTTCTTCTTCTTTGAGATGGCTTCCGCCTGATATCCTGACACCGAGATTCTTCGTACTTAAGTAAAATCCGCATGTTCGTTATCCTTTTCTTGGTTTTCTGTTTTTGGCTGCAATTAATAGTAGAAAGCATAATTTTGAATATCGAGTAGAAATAAAACTATAGGGAACTGACAAATAAACACTCTTACTATAGTATAAATTAACAAAGCCAACAAACTACTCGATTTGTGAGCGGTTATCAGGCACACCACGTAAAACAATTAGATGTACGTTTTTTCAACGTAAGTTTTAAAGTGAACCTAAAGGACATGTGACTAGAACACAGAAACCTATGGACCCTAGTAATGTGAGCGGCCATGGTAGGTTATAGAGTAGTGTCTAATTCTTTGTATTTGGAGATAGGACGAAAATGGAGTGTTTTGCTAAGGTAAGGGTTTGGTTTCCTTGTCTGCTCTCCCACTAGGGTTTGGAGGGTTAAAAAACATCCCTCTAGCTCATTTAGGCACATACATTACCAAGAAAAATAAAACCAATTCTCCTTACCTCTACATTAATTTATCCAATTATATAATCCCTAATTAGGTTATCTTGATTTTTTGGTCCCTATTTTTGCTGTTTCGTTTTTGTGGTAATCCTTTTGTAAGAGTTTTTAAAGTGTGATTTGATCCCACATATCTTTCCTGGGTTCATAGGTTTAGTTTACAGGTTCTCTAGGCGTCTCTTGGCATGAAGAGAAAAATTAGGGTTTATTTTGGGTGAATCTTCGGGCATAGTTGGTGAAACTCTGTGGAACCAAAATTCGGTTGAAACGTAGGTAGGTTCCTGAATTATTCAGTACAGGATAAGTGGGTGATTTGGTCTTTGATTAGGGTTGTGTTGGTATAAAGTGTTGTTTGGGTAATAGTGAAGCAAGGCTTGCTTCCGGGCGTACTTGGTTGACGTGTTCGTTGTGTAGCATCTTTGAGGTGCGCTCTTAACACTTTGTTTCATTAAACATTTGATTCTTCAAGAATGGTGATTTTGATGTATTAATGTTTATTGTGTTCGGATGTTATATGAGGCCAATTATATCCATATATGCGGCGTACTTGTAGTTTGTTATTGGTTAAGATGTCTATTTAAGTCAAATTTCTTACCTATTACATGTATGCATACATTAATAAAACAAAAAAATTAAGGTTTTGGATGATTAATTATAAGTTACATTAACTCAGCTACTAAAACGTATTAAATTATCAGAGGTTTGTTACCGGATCATTTTTAAAATTTTTAAATGCTCACCACTCACATACTAAATAGAATATACTTTAGTGAGTTAACGCGTATCGAGCGAGGGACCAGTCAATTAAAACAATTGAAATACTTGATTACGGGCTATCGGGTGGTTGTTGGTTCAATTAAAAGAATAATATATTTTACACATAAGAATGATAAAATGTTTGTTTAAGTACTTAAGGGTGTCAGGGTGGGTCGTTTCTAGCAAATAGTTCCAGTTGATCTCTACGCGAGCAGAAGTCATACTCATGTACGATTTACCAAATTTTATAATTGTGAACTTAAAGTAAATTATCAAGAAGTTGGATTTGCATATTTTCTGCTTATCGCTCTTAGTTCTTTCATTTGTGTTTAGTATAAGTAGGTTATAAGCAGCTTAGCTAAGCCAAATAAATAGTTATCATAAACCTTGTTTTATATGCATGATGATATTACACTTTAAAACCCGATCCAAACAATCCTTGTGCATGTCAGTTTCATAATCCAAATTCCATCATTTATGCTGATCGATCAACAAAAGATTCAATAGACGATGGTTAAAAAAAAAAGGGAATGCATTTTGTACGTGTTCATTGGCATCAGCTTGCATACAATTATAAGCAATTTTTTCTAAACACCTTTTCCCTTATGATATATTACATTAAAATATAGATGAACTTTAAAATTTGGTTGTTAAATGCTAAACAAAATCTATAAATTTATTTTGCAATATTAGGCATTCCTATAAACATAATAAAAAAAAATAAAAAATAAAATCTATAAATTTAGGTAAATTTTTAAATAGGTATAATTAGATATATAATTTTTAAATATATTAAAAATTAAATAATTTATTAAAATTTAAATATTATATTTGAAATATATTAATAATAAATTATTAAATAATAGGTAAATTAAAATACGAAAAATAATTAAAAAAATTAAAATTATAAATAATAAAAGATACTTTTAAAAATTAAAATTATACTTATTATAATAGTAAGAATATGCTTTTGTTTTTAGTTCTAAGTATTAATTAATAAAAAAATTATAAATATTAATTAGTCTAGTTAGAAGAATTTATTTATAATTTCAAATTACCTAAAATAATAAATTCAAAATTTATAGATCAAAACTTAGGAATTTATTCTTAGAAATTAAGTAACAATTAATAATATAATTTTTTAAATTATTAAAAAAAAAATTTTTTTATTCTATATTTATTTAATAATGAATTTTAAATATTTAAAAAAAATGATTAATTAATTATACTTATAAAAATAAATTGATTTTTAGAAAATATTTATTAGTTAATATTTTATTAATAAAATTTTAATTAAAAAATTTTTTATTATGAATACAATAAAAAAATTATAATAGATTTTTATTCAACACTTTTTATAGATAATTTTAAAATTTAATAAACTAAATAAAAACAATTAAACATTAATTATAAATTAATAAAATTAACTAGCTTAATATTTCATTTGAATGTATTAAAAATTGATTATATTACAAAAATTTTAAAAAATATAGGTTCTTTACAAAAATATTAATATAAAAAACATATAAAGAATTTATTAAAAATATATAATAATCATATAATAATAAAAAATCACTCTCTAAAAATTACTTAACATATTTTTATAGACAAAAAATTATATTACTAAAAATATAAAAAATAAAAAAAAATAAAAAAAATATGATAGTATTAAATATTCTATCTAATCATGAAAATTAAAAAATTAAAAAAAAATTAAAATAGTAATATATATAAATTATTTACAGAATACCACATAAAATAAAAAATATAATACAAAATTATAGGTTTATAATAATATACTTATAAATGTAAATAAAAAATATTCATTTATTAATATAGGTATTTAATGTATAACGTAGATGATAGTGAAACTATCCTTATGGGCAAATATTATAGGTTTTGTAAGAGTGTATATTAATAGATGCTCTTAAATCTATTTTTAATGGTAAAATAAAGCAAATGAGTTTTTAAAGGAGTAGCAGGCCTTCTGTTACTACGCCAACCGTAGGTTTACCACTTTAGCAAATAAATAAGGACAAAGAAACTTTACTTGTTAGTCTCGTCTTCCACAAACCGTACACAATAAAAGTGTTTTGTTATGCTTATTTTCAGTTCCCTCCTCTTTGGGCTATAGATGCACTTTTTTCATGCTTCTAAATGCTTTCTATTTGTGTATTTCTGAGTGTATTACTTACTTGTAGCTTTTAAACGAGGTAATGTGCGGGTTATTTGTAAGTGTTCGCAGTCGTCTTCTGTTATAAAAAGAATGAAAAATAACAAGGATTTGATAAGTAATGCAACATTCGAGAGAAAGAAAATGGTGACCACTTAGGATCATCCTGTATTTATCGTGTCTGCAAATTGCTGTCTCAGCAAGAGTATGTTACATTATGTTGAAAGTTTAAATAAACAAATAAGGGTAAAATTAACGTAAATAGAAAATTAAAGTTTTCCATTCCTATTTTGTATATAAATGATGCATTTGTGAGCATATATGCAAAACTTCGTAATAGAATCAATGCCCATATAGAGGCGTGCAATGGTGTTGTGGCAACCAGGGCCATTAATTTCTAGGGGCCCAAAATGGTCACAATAGGCCAGATAGACTCGTTTATAGTTAAATACGTAGTAATAATGTAAGGCCCCATTAAGTGTGAGTTAGTTGTTTAGACAAAAGTTTGTTGGATTCGCCATTCTCACAATCTATCAATGCAAAAGTGTATAGTAGTAGTAATTTTTCTAGTTCTTTAAGAATAGTTCTCACTTCTATAGGCAAGGATCAAATGCACATTTAAAAAGAACGTGCTACTATAATTCTACACTGCAACATAAGGGTAACAATATTCTTACTTCTATAGGCAAGGATCCGAGGCACATTTAAGAAAGAAACACAATACAATTTCAACAGTATAATTCTATACTACAAAAATATAACATAATTCTTCTTTGGCTTTATTTTTCTAGTTTTTGGTTGATGGAATCTGAGATAGAATACACCTTAATGTAACCATTTTGATATATCCCATAGAAAATGACCTATCACTTGCTTTCAGAAAGAAATGTTGCAGAATCTGTAGCCAAACACCCCTTAAATCTATACATTTGCAGAAAAAAGGCAGAACTCAACAAATCAAAAACAAAGAAAAACTGAAATCACATATAGAAATCCTTACAGAAATATTACTGTCGATTAGGAGTTGTTGATCTTACAAATCTAACTGAATTAATGGATCAATGATTTGAAAATGTACTAATTAAGTTGTATTTTTATGATCATTTATGAAATATCATTTCTGACAGTAAAACAAACAGTTTTACTAAAAAACTTGAAAAACAAAACGTACGAACAACATTTGATAAAGAAATCATACAGATTTTCCATTTATGCTCTGGCAACGGGCACATCAAAATTCGAAGATGATATAGACAACATATCCTGGCTGGCTGGGTTAACAGATCTAAAAACATTTTAGGGCAAAAAAATATGCAACTTTAAAAAAAACAGTCTAAATACATTCTCTTATTTTGTTCATGAAATAGCACAAAAAAACCTGGGGTGATTGTATCTCTGCTTGCTATTATTACTTAGTTGCTGGAATTATTTTGTAGGGCTGTGATAGTGATGGATTAGAAAAAACATATTACTAACCTCTAAACATTAAAATTTTGGGACAACGATTTGTTCTTCTTCAGAGGATGTGTTCGTTTAATTACAGCGTACTGCATACACTTTTTGAGCTTCATTTAAAGAACATGAAGGACACATTAATGGTCTGTTACCTTGCTATTGTTGGTATTTCTTTCTTTTGAGAATCTCAGCCTTGCATTTAAAGGATATGACCCATAAATTAAGGGCTGTTATCTTTTATAGGGTTTAATGCACAAAAAAGTTTTAAAGTTTGTTTAAATGTTCACCTAAGTTATTTTGATTTTTTGGTTAATTATAGTTACTCAAGTTTGACCAGGTATACGGGTGAATATTTTTACAGGGTCAAGCAGCCAACTATGTTAAATGGTTCAGTAAACCCAATAATAACTTTTAAACCTTGTAGTAACTTTTGTAAACTATTTTATAGGTTTCAGTGACCCAAATCAATAAATCTGTATACTTGTGAACTTATTTGTACCAAAGAAACGATTGTAATTAGGTGCATTTGAAATATCTAAGTTTAGTTATTTCTTTGTGTATATAACCCGTTTTAGTAAATTTGATTTTTGGGATCACCATTGATTTTTGGGGGGTGAAGGTTTCTTAAAATTTCACTAATTTGCCTTCAAGAGCAATGCACGTGTTGGGGTTATATACAACCGCCCAACATTTTCATCAAGGTAAATATCTATTATTAAATTAGATGCACTGTAATAATCCATATATTAATTAGAGGCAGATAATATCCATTAGAGATTATAAATATATCACTTTCTTACAGGGCAAAATTTTTTGTTTTATCTTCTTAGCCTAATATATTGCATCTCTAAAGGTAATCGAGCTCAAGCAGCCTGTATCAAATGCCATCCTATATCTTTGTTTAGATCATTTATACATCTAATATGTAAAGTCTATTTCTCCATATACATTTTTACCAGGAGTACATTTTTCCATTTAATGTATTTTTCAAAATGTATATATACAATAAGCATTAACGTTAACGTTTATGTCAAAACGAGTATATGTATATTATACATTAAATGTGTGTAATACGACTTTAAAATATGTACAAGGTGTAAATGCACATTATATTGAATCATATTTTCTCCAGTAATGTACATATCATTTTTAGCTCACATGTACAAGTCAATATACCTGAAAACCTATTAGGTCATTAAGCTTACTAAACATGTTTAAAAAAATTTTACCCATCTTTAAACAAGGTACAAGTACTTAATTCATGATCTATACGACCCTAATTTATTCATAATCTTATCCTAATCCATGTTTTAAAACCTCTAATATTAAAATAAACTAAACCTAATTTCACTTTAACTAAAAACTAAACTAAACCTAAATAAGCACTAAACCTTAACTCTAAGCCTATATCCTCAGTATTAAAACCTAATCCTAAGCATTAAATTTACTTCTCTACCCTAATCAATTTTAATAAAACCTAAACAATAACCCGAAAGAAAACCACCCTGGCACCACTTTTCTTTCCTTATTTACCCATTTTAACGCAACAAAGCAATTCAGCAAGCACCCTAGCCCACTATGAACGATCACAAGGCAACCAACCAATCTAGCTTACAAGACATTACAATTTGCTTGATCACTTTTGTTTCATTTTGTCGTCGGCTCTAACACCTTCAAAACATCTTTCATGGGGTAGTTTCTAGTTTTAATCACCTCATCCCTCTAGCACCTTTAGACTCTTAATAGCTTGTCAATTAGAATCTTAGATAACAAAGGGAAAACCTAAGACTAAGGGTTGTGAGTATAAATACATTGAACTTACACTTCTTTGTATTTAATCCATACATCAATCTCATACCTCAAATGAATTATAGTCTTATAGCAGCAATTGGAAGATCCAAGATAAGTCCTTAGCTCATACTAGAGCGCCAAGAATCAAGGCACAACGAAAGCCTTGATGGTCGTTACTAGGCGTAACGAACCGAAAACCCTATTGGACCTTTTTTCTAAGTGAGCCTAAGATTCTTGCTTACCATAAGCCTTTATTTTTTCCAATCTCAATGTTCAACTTACTATTAAGCATAATTATATTGAACTCCATTGTTTGAAGCTTTGAATCCTCATACCCATTTGTTAGTTTTAATAAATACCCTAAAGAAACGATCGTTATGATTTGCTAGCTAAACGAAATCTTTTTCTAACTTTTAGTTAAGTTTTGTCATAGTTAGGAAAATCTTATTTTAGCAGTATCTTAATAAGCGATAACCTACAATATATAATTTGTAATTTAAAATAACTTGCATGCTTTTTGGACTGGGTTTTGCAAAAGTTCCATGCATAGGGGTATATATCGAACTTCTAAATATTTATAACTAAAGGGGCTGAAAATGTTACGTATACAAAGTAATAACTTTAAGGACTTTTTTCAAGTTTTTTAAGTTAAAGGTTTTTTTAATATTATATATACTTTTTATCATAACAGGACATCTAAAACTGTTAAAGTTATAAACAGGGGTATATTTTTGCAATTTTGCCACTTTTATAAAATATTATGTTTTTAGATTAATTTACTCCCTGTCCCATATTAATGTCCACTATTGCACATTTTGCAGTCTATATTTTTCAACTTTGGACCTTAGAAAAATATTTGTTGGTTGTTATATGATTACTGATGAAGATGTGTTATACCATCTGAAAAATTCATTTTTAAATCTCAATCTTTCTTATTATTTGGCATCCAAATATTCTTATATACACATACAAACATATTAAAGTCAAAGTTGTAGAAACAGAAAAGACTTTAAAACAGTCAGAGTAGAATTTAATTTGGATGGATGGGAGTATAAATATATATATAAATCCTATTCTAGTGTTTGAAGAAAACTTAAAAGACTAAAATGTATACAATATAGGGAGTTATGTAAGAGGTTTCATATTGCAGTATACGTTTTGCGAGCTTTTGCTGGTTTTACGATTTAAGTTGTCCTGGCTACTCAAACGTTTTACTACATGACTCTGAAATTATGATTTTGAGCTCACAAACAGTGATATGATACTTCCATAATAATCAATCAAAATGTATTTATGAATGAATAAAAAAATATCCAATCAAAACTAAGGACTACAAAATGATTACCCAGGTTGTTAGTGACGAAAGCGCTTTACTTTCTATATGCTTTATTTCATACTACTTTTGCCATCAATCAGATTTCTTTTTACTGTTAAGATGAGTTCATAGCATCGCATTCAATCTTTTAATGTTTCTTAAACCGCAAGGGGTATTTTTATAACATGAATGCAAGTATTTTTTTTGTTATGCTAATCCTGATACATAATTGACTAAGGTCTCTACTTTTGCCATAGTCCCACTATCATGAACGTTAATTACTGTCGGGGGGGTAACGTGAATGTTGGTGGAATAGATATATTTGGGACATAGATCGTTGGTTTACATATACTGTCGGTAACTTATTAAGCACACTTTGAATAACTCTTTAGGGTTGTTTTTGCAAAGATAACATTAGGGCAATTACTTTGTGTTATTGTTAACTAGGCTTCAGTGTCATGAGCTTCTAGGGCAATAATATTTATTTTACAATAATTAATGTACTTGCTATGCATATTACAAATTTTGGGTGATCTAACAACGTAATCCATATTAAAAAAGCTTGTATGTAAACTATTTACTTAAACTATGAATTTTCATCAATTTGAGTTGTATTCTTTAGCATGTTGTATCTCTGGTAATTGGCAACTTTTATGGCACGGTTTGAAAGTGGCTACGAACTGGGACGATGGCCTAATCTGTTATCATTCAAACTTATTATGTTTTTAGATGTTGGGGAACCTCATCTTTTATAAAAACTTAATGAGTAGTTATGATATGATAACTAAATTTCTAAAACGTCTCTTTCGTATTGTTTTCTAGATTTTGATGTATTGTGCATGAATTAATACCCTAGATTAGCTTCGAGCTATATCGTCAAAAATGGGGGTTGTTATAGATTTGGTATCAAGTAGCCACGGGGTTATAGAGTGAGGAACAAGGTTGATGAAACTTAACTATTAAACTTACTTTTCTTTTTCTAGCAAGAAAAGAAAGACCTAGTTGCACTACATTTATGAAATTAGGTTTGTAAAGATGCATAACTATTTTTTTTTATATAAATTACCTTATGTTAATCTATCGCTGGGTTTTAACGAACGATGTTCTTTTCCCAAGCCTTCCATACTTTCTGGTATTGAGGATGCTTTTTTCTCTATACTTATCAGACTTTTATCCGACTTTTCGGGAATATGTCCCAGCTTCACAGGGAAAAACTTAATCATAGCTCTTCTTACTCTTTGGCTGGTTCCAAATAGTATTCACCAACTCTTTCGCTCTTATGATGATCCTTCATGAAGTTATAGCAAGCATTCTTATTGTTAAAAAATCACTATCCTACTCCAACTATCATACTTTAATCTACTCAATGCTGATTCCTTATGAATTCTTTCTTCTAAAGGACTAGTACCACCAAAAGAAACGAGGTTGTTCACCTCTACTCGACTTCTGCCTACCTCAAGACTTTGAGGATGGAGAAAGTACAAGCTCTGTATAAAAACTAGTCTTGGAACGTCACGAGGAGCAAATTGAGGAAATCTTGAATCATCTAGAGGAAATTTTCCTCTCGACGGTATTTTGAATACATAGAAGCAAAATAAAGGACTCGGAAAGGGTAGGGTGATTATCAACAAGATTTGACAATCTGAAGACAGTAACTCCAAATGCTTATGATCATATTTCTAATCTTTAGAAGAAGCAGATGGGAATAACCATAAAATTTATCTGGGCTTCGCTCTGTATTATGATTCTTGAACACATCATCAGTATCCGATAGAGTCATCAGAAGAGAAGAAGTCTTTCTGAAGACATTTCAATGTACTCAGATCATCAAGAAGGACTTCGGTTATTTGATTAGATCTTTAGTTATTGTTTTTATTTTAGAGACCTAGCTTACGGGATGTGTGGTATAAATAAAAACACGTGTCAAAATCTTGACTCTGTTAGTAAAAGGAAAGTTGTTATGACTATAATACAATGGCAAGTGTTATATACCTTGTTGGTTCATAACATGATTTTATCTTCTTGCATCTCATCTCGTCATCATCCATTTATGAATCATACTTAACTTCTAAATAATCATAGAATTTATTTGATACTGAAGTCATCTATGATTTTGATATTCTCTATTGTGACAATGTTTATTTTTGCACTTTAATATTTTGAGACTTGTGATCATCTTTTATTAGTGTTTCTGTCTTATGTTGATGGAATTGCTCCCAAAAGGGACCGTCAAACATTTGAAGCACGGCCATGATTCAGCTGGCCATAAGAACTAGTTGACTGACAGTGTCACTGGGCTCTGGAAGACAAGATGCTACAAACTGGAAGGTATAAGTAATCCCACCAAGAACTAGGTCACTACGAGAACTCATGTAACAAAAATGAGAAACTCAAAAAAAATCATAAGCTGTCAACTTTTACTTCAATGTGTGAGAGGAAGAGTTGGCCTACATCAGCTTGGTTTGAATGAACCGAATCAGTATTATCTCGAAGCAGATGTGCAGAGGATAACAATGTCAGTATCATTTCTTTCTGGTACCCTTATGATGATGGCCTTGTCTTGGTGAATGCTATTTCCGCCCAACCTACGGGAGTAGATCAGCCAATCAAGTCACTGGACTGAGTTAACTTGGCTCTTAATAGAAATTAGACAAGCTATTGTCCTTCGAACTCTAACGTCAGAAAGATGGAAGGAATCGTTACAATCTGACTGTAAAGGGAAATGATCTTAACCTTACGTTAGATGATTTTTAATGAATTTGCAGTCCTATGCCTGAAACATGGTACAAAACACCGAAGACAACTATGGTAGGTTTCATCGGAGGTTAACTAAAGAGTATTGAAGGAATGTTACCGCCTCAAACTCACTTTAGAGGAAGCCCATTTAACATAGCCCAAAAAGCTAATGTAAAGTAACAAATCACACTCTGGTGCAAGTTTTACAAGTGATCAATAAATGAAAGTTTATCGACAGAAGAACTTTTACAACAAACAATTAAGCAGCAACAACATATATCGTAACACAAATCTAACAAACAATACAATAATCACCAACAACAACATATCAAAGGTAAGAGCTGTTAAAAAGATATGCTGCCACTCCTGGTGGACAAATAGGTATGCTGAAAACCTCTATTATGTAGAAAAATGTGATCTCATACACGGACTTGTTTCTGTTAAGTGTTATATTGCAACAGGTAAGGCTATTTATAGGTTATAAATGTAACTGGATGAATGAAAACTACCTTAAGGCAACATATATAGGTTATGAAAGAGTGTATAATTAATAGATGCTTAAATCTATTTTAAATGGAAAATAAGCAACAATGCAGTTTTAAAGGAGTAGCAGCCTTCCTGCTTCACCTACGCCACCGTAGTTAACCACATTAACAACATAAAAGGACAAAGAAACATACTTGAAGTCTCGTCTTCACAACGTACCAATGCAAAGTGTTTGGTTATGCTTATTTCAGTTCCTCCTCCTTTTGGCCTATAGATGCACTTTTTCATGCTCATAAATGCATATTTGTGTTTTTCTGAGTATAACTTACTTGTACCTTTAAACGCAGGTATGCATTGTCATGTTCCAGCTCGACTTCCTGTTATAAAGAATGAAAAAACCAAGATTAGATAAGAAATGCAACATTCGAGAAAGAAAAATGGTGACCACTTAGGATCATCCAGTATTACTCGTGTCTGCAAATTTCTGTCTCCAGCAAGATTATGTCATTATGTTGAAAGTTAAATAAACAAAAACATGTAAAAATAACGAAATAGAAATTGAAGTTTATCCATTCCTATTTTGTAAATGTATGCATATGTGAGCATATATGCAAACTTCGTAATAGAATCAGGCCCAACTATAGAGGTGTGCACATGGTGTTGTGGCACAGGGCCCATTAATTTTTTGGGGCCCAAAATTTTCAAATAGGCCAGATTGACTTACGTTTCTAGTTAAATACGGAGTAATAATGAAAGGCCCATTAAGTGTGAGTTAGTTGTTAGACAGAAGTTGTGATTCACCATTCTCTCTAATATATAAAAGCAAATGTGTATAGTAGTCAGTAATTTATATAGTCTTAACAATAGTTCTCACTTCTATAGGCAAGGATCAGATGCACATTTAAGAAAGAAACACAATACAATTTCAACAGTATAATTTTATACTACAAAAATATAACATAATTCTTCTTTGGCTTTATTTTTCTAGTTTTTGGTTGATGGAATCTGAGATAGAATACACCTGATGTAACCATTTTGATATATCCCATAGAAACTGACCTTAACCACCTTGCCTTTCAGAAGAATGTTGCAGCATCCGTAGCCACACCCCTTAAATCTATACATTTGCAGAAAAAAAGGCTGAACTCAACAAATCAAAAACAAAGAAAAACTGAAATCACATATAGAAATCCTTACAGAAATATTACTGTCGATTAGGAGTTGTTGATCTTACCTAACTCTAAACCTGAAAAATGGATAAATGATTTTGAAATGACAATAAGTTGTATAAGATCATTTTGCAAATATCCATTCTCATACAGATAAACAAACAGTTTTACTAAAAAACTTGAAAAACAAAACGTACGAACAACATTTGATAAAGAAATCATACAGATTTACACTATCATGCTCTAGCAACGGCAACAACAAAATTCGACGACGAAGACAACATATCTGGCGGCGGTAACAGATCTATAAAACATTTTAGGCATAAAAAAATAAGCACTTAAAAAACTATCCTAAAACATTCTCTTATTTTGATTCACTGCATTAGCACAAAACCTGGGGTGATTGAATCTGCTTTCCTATATTACTTGTGGCTGGAATTATTTGTAGGGCTGATAGTGACTGGATTAGAAAACCATATCACTAACACTCTAACCTTTTACGATATCAAAATGACTGATGGAAACTTAGTAAGCACAAACACCGTTATCCAGGGTTGCACCCTAACCTTGCTAAATCAATCTTTTGAAATCGATCTTATGCCGATTAAACTCGATAGTTTTGACGTTTTCATCAGTATGGACTGGTTGTCCAAGTATCATGCCAAAATTCTCTGTGACGAGAAAGTCGTTCACATTCCTATTGACGATGAAACTTTGATCATTCGAGGTGACCGAAGTAAGACCCGACTAAATCTCATATCTTGTATAAAAACCGAACGATACATATCCCGAGGTTGTCAAGTTTTCATGATCCAAGTAACGGAGAAGAAGAAGTCAGACGAGAAGAGATTAGAAGATATTCCCGTAGTTAGAGAATTCCCAGAAGTTTTTCCTGAAGATCTACCTGGCCTCCCTCCCGTTCGCCAAGTAGAATTCCAAATCGATTTAATTCCAGGAGCAACGCCTGTAGCCCGCGCACCCTATAGATTAGCTCCTTCAGAAATGCAGGAACTATCTAATCAACTTCAAGAATTGTCAGACCGAGGTTTTATACGACCAAGTACTTCACCCTGGGGAGCTCCTGTCTTATTTGTTAAAAAGAAAGACGGATCCTTCAGAATGTGTATCGATTATCGGGAGTTGAATAAACTTACTGTAAAGAATCGTTACCCATTACCCAGAATCGATGACTTATTCGACCAACTTCAAGGTTCGAGTGTCTACTCAAAAATCGACCTAAGATCAGGTTATCATCAACTGAGAGTGAGGGATGAAGATATTCCTAAGACTGCTTTCAGAACAAGATACGGACACTATGAATTTCAAGTGATGCCATTTGGTTTAACTAACGCACCTGCTGTATTCATGGATCTCATGAATCGTGTGTGTAAACCATACTTGGATAAATTTGTGATAGTGTTCATCGATGATATTCTCATCTACTCTCGTATTGAAGAAGAACATGCAAATCATCTAAGAATAATCCTAGAATTACTCAAGAAAGAGAAGTTGTATGTCAAGTTCTCCAAATGTGATTTCTGGATGCGTATCGTGCAATTTCTTGGACACCTAATTGATAGTCAAGGACTTCATGTTGACCCTGCCAAGATTGAAGCAGTTAAGAATTGGGCATCTCCTATTACACCCACAGAAGTTCGTCAATTCTTAGGACTTGCCGGCTATTATTAGAGATTTATCAAAGATTTTTTGAAGATTGCAAAATCTTTGACTGAATTAACCCAGAAAAACAAGAAGTATATCTAGGGTGAAGACCAAGAATCGGCTTTTCAACTGCTAAAACATAAGCTATGTGAAGCTTTAATCTTAGCATTACCCGAAAGAAATGACAATTTTGTTATCTACTGTGATGCATCCCATTAAGGTCTGGGAGCAGTGTTAATGCAAAGAGAGAAGGTTATTGCATATGCATCCCGACAACTTAAGCCTAATGAAGAAAACTATACCACTCATGATCTCGAATTGGGAGCAGTAGTGTTCGCTCTTAAAATTTAGAGACACTATCTGTGTGCCAATATCCATCATCTCGGATCGTGACAGTCATTTCACATCCAGATTCTGGCAATCACTACAAAGTGCCTTGGGTACTCAATTAGACATGAGTAAGGAATTATCATCCCGAAACCGATGGACAAAGTGAAAGGACCATCTAAACACTCGAAGACATGCTTCGAGCCTGTGTCATAGACTTTGGAAAAGGATGGGAAAGACACTTACCATTGGTGGAATTCTCTTACAATAACAGTTATCATGCCAATATTAAGGCAGCGACGTTTGAAGCACTTTTTGGTCGAAAGTGCAGATCACCTGTTTGTTGGGCCGAAGTTGGAGATGTTCAACTTACAGGACCAAAAATAATCCATGAAACCACTGAGAAGATAGTGCAAATTCGACAACGCTTGCAAGCTGCAAGAGATCGACAAAGAAGTTATGCCAATATAAGATGGATGCCTTTAGAATTTGAAGTTGGAGATCGTGTTATGTTGAAAGTATCACCTCATAAAGGAATCATTCAATTTAGAAAATGAGGAAAGCTTAATCCCCGGTACATTGGACCATTCAAAATCCTTGAACGGATTGGTCCAATGGCATATAAACTTGAGCTTCCTGAAGAGCTCAGTAATATCCACAATACCTTCCACGTTTCTAATCTAAAGAAATGCTTATCTGACGAATCCCTTGTCATTCCAATGAAAGAGCTTCGGCTCGATGACAAACTCAACTTTGTGGAAGAACCAGTGGAGATTATGGATCAAGAAGTCAAGCAACTGAAACAAAGTCGTATTCCTATAGTCAAAGTATGATGGAACTCTAAAAGAGGACCGGAATTTACATAGGAACGCGAAGATCAAATTCGTGCCAAGTATCCACATCTGTTTTCAAACATCACTCCGGCATCCTACTAAATCTCGGGACAAGATTTCTTTTAAGGGAAGGAGACTATAACAACCCGCAATTTTCATCAATGTAAATATCCATCTATTAAATTAGATGCACTGTAATATCCATCTATTAAATTAGATGCACTATAATATCCATCTCATTAAGCAATGTAACTTGCATCTCTAAAGTAAACGAGCTCACGCAACCTCTATCAATGCCATCTATATCTATGTTTATATCTATGTTGTTTGCTCATATAAACTTCATACTTTTGTCAAGTTACTATCCTATATCATTTTTACCAAGTACATTATCCATTTAACGTACTTTTATCAAATTTTATATCAAAACAAGATTAACGTCAACGTTTTACGTTTCAAACCTTAATTATAAGTATATATCATATATAATGAATGTGTAAAGCTTCAAACATTTGTACAAGGATACAAATTGCACAGTATTTTGATATAAATATTTTCCACTTCCAGGAATGTAAAAAACATCATTTAGCTCAATGTAAAGTCATAATACACAGAAAACATATTTAGGTCAATTTAAGCGTCTAACCCATGTTTACTTTGCACCACTTTATACACATAGGTACAAGTATTTAAATCATGATCCATAAACCTAATCTATCCCTATCTTAACTCTTATCTATGTTTTTAAAACTAAATCATAAAACAAAACCCTAAACCCTATTGTACTTTAATAAAAACTAACCCTAAACCTAAAACTAAGCCCTAAACTTAATCATATGCACTAATCTTTGTCTAACACTTATCTTAATCTTATATTTACTTTAATCCTAACCTTAATCACACATTTTAAATCACAAAAGAAAATACAACCTGACACCTTTTGATGTTAAAAGTCTTAGATGAAACGACAATGCAATGTTGTAAGCATTCAATTTTAATAGATGTTCTTGGTTGGACTTTGTTTGGAATCCGATTTCGATATGATGGTGATAACTACAGTTGATCACAAAGATTGGGGTGGGTATCAATCTACTGGTTTTTAATAAATGGTCTCTTCGTCAAGATCTCAGTAGTTATATAACATTGAATTAAGCGCAATATTTATTCTAAAGGACTATTGGCATCCTGATATGGAGGTTTGGTGGTTTTCTTTTTTTTTGTTTTTTTTTGTGGTATTTTTGCTTTTGGTCTGTTGGTTTTTTTGTGATGTGTTTTGGTCTTTCTTTCTGTGATGTGTTTTGGGTTGGGCTGTTTGATTTGTTTGATATTTTTTGGGTGTTGATTTTATGTTTTTTTGGGTGTTTTTTGGCTTGTATATTTTTTTTTATATTGTTTTATTTTGTTCTTTTTTTTGTTCTTAGTGTTTTTTGTGTTGTTGTTTTTGGTTTATGTTTTGTGTTTTTGTGTTTTTTGTTTTTGTTTGTGGTTGTTTGTCGTTTGTTTTCTTTTTTTCGTATTTTTTTATCTTGTTGTGGTTTGTGTTTGTGTTTTTTGATTATTTTGTTTTTGTTTGTAGTTTTGTGTGATTGTTTTTTTTTGTTTGTTTCTAGTTGTTTTTGTTGTTTTTTTGTTTTTTGTGTGTCTGGGTTTGAGTTTCTTTTTTTTTGTGTTTTTTGTTTATTGTTTGAGGTTCATTATCATCATTCATAGACAACGATAATTATGTTTAGTTATACCCAACGCTTATGAAATGGTACAATAACAAAGGTTAGCCGATGTAGACAAAAAGGCGATTAATTGGTAGATTACAATACCCCTTTCGGCCCCTTTGATTTGTAACAAAACAATCCGGTTGATAAAACTATGCCATTTAGAAATAGAACATAATGGATCTAAGACTTATCTGAAATTGAATTAAATGCACAACTATCATAATTGATCTTCATACACAAAACTTCATTCTAACAAAGCAATAAAGGGAAAGATCATATTAAAAAAAACATAATCACAGAAAACCAATGGCTATTCAGAAACCTAATGAGGGAGGTTTTCTTTACAAAATGTATTGCAAAAGCTTATAGGAATGTAAATAAGAATTGACAACCTTGTTACTTAGAGGGCTACCTTCCTCATTCTTGGGCTTTCCTTGGAGCTTATTCTTGATCTAGTACTTTGTTGGCTTTGGAGAGGCAAGGTTGATGTGCTTTGAGGACTAGGTTTTCTCGGTTGGTGAAAGTGCGGTTGAGTCTTTGGGTTAAAAATGAGGCTTACTGGGTCTTCTATTTATACTATATTTCTATGTCAGTTCAGGGCACTAAAAAGGTGCGTCCAAGTCGTTCTAGAGGTGCTCTAGATCCTTCTTGGGTTATTCAGGTTTCTTTATAGTAACAATGAAATATGTGGGTTCGAGCGACACCATTTGGTTTGAAAAACGGGGCGGCAGACTCTCCAGCCGGCGCGGAGGAGGTGGTGTGAGGGGACTCATTTGTTGGGAATCTTTCGTTTAATGTCTTGCTCGGAGTTGTGCTTGGCGAGGGTCTTCGTACTTTTTTATATCTTCATTAAAGACTTGATTCGGTCTTGGAAGACTTGTGCTATTTGTTTTCTTCTTCTTTGAGATGGCTTCCGCCTGATATTTCGATGATAAAAAATCCTAAGATGCAAGATAACAATAATGAAAGCAATTCAATTATAAATAGATGTACTTGGTTGGACTTAGTTTGGGAATACGATTCGATATGATGGTGGCAAAACTAACAAGTTGATCAAAAGAATTGGAGGTTATCCAATCTACTGTTTTTAAAACTTTTCACCTTCGTCAAGACTCCTAGTGATAAAAACAAGCATTAAGCGCAATCAATCAATTCAAGACTAAGGCAACCTCTATGAGTTTGATTGCGGTTCATTTCATAAATCATAGACATCGATAATTATGTTCCTAGTTATACCCAACCGCTTAAGAAATGGTCAATACAAAAGGTAGCCGATCGTAGACAAAAAGGCGATAATTGGTTGATTAACAATACCCCTTTCGGCCTTTGATATTCTCAACAAACAATCCGGTTGATAAAACTATGCCACTTAGAACATAAGAACAAATGGATCTAAGACTTATCTTGAAATTGAATTAACATGCCACACTATCATAATTGAATCTTCATACCACAAACTTCATCTAACCAAGCACATAAAGGGACTAGCCACTCATATTAAACAAAAACATAATTCCAGAAAACAATGCATTCATAAACATAATGAGAGTTCTTACAAAAGTATTGCAAAAGCTTAAAGGAATGTAAACTAAGAAATGACAACCTTGTTACTTAGAGGGATCCTTCCTCCTTCTTGGCTTTCCTGGAGCTTCTTCCTGACTTCCCTAGACTTTGATGGCTTTGGAGAGGAGTAGTGGCTTTGAGGACTAGGTTTTAGGGTTGGAGAATAGTGAGGTGTGTGTTAAAATGAGGCATATGGGTCTCCTATTTATACTATAATTTTATGTCAGTTCCAGGGCCTAAAAGGGCGTCCAAAGTCGGTTTAGAGGGTCTAGATCCTTCTTGGTTATTCAGGTTTCTTCTATAGTAAAATGAAATATGTGTCGAGCGACACACTTTTGTTGAGCGGCAGACTCTCCAGCCGGGCGGCTGGGTGGTCGCTGATGGAATCATTTTGTTGGATCTTTCGTTTAATGCTCTTGCTCGAGTTGTGCTTGGCCGAGGGTCTTCGTACTTTATCATATCTTCATTACAACTTGATCTCAGGTCTTGGAAGCTTGAGTAATTAGATTTCTTCTTCTTTGAGATGCTTCCGCCCTTGATCCTGACACGAGATTCTTCGTACTTAAGATAAACTCCGCATGTTCGTCTCTCCTTTTCTTGTTTTCCTGTATTTGGCTGCAATTACACTAGAAAGCATATTTTGACATAATCGAGTAATAAAACATAGGTAACTGACCAAATAACAAATATAAAGTATAAATAACACTCCCAAAACATACTCGATGTGAGCGTTATCAGGGCACACACGTTAAACACTTAGAGTACGTTTTTCTTCACGTAAAGTTTCTAAAGTGAACCTAAAGGACCTATGATGACTAGACACGAACCCTATGGACCCCTAGTAAGTGAGCCGGCCATGGTAGGTTCTAGAGAGTGTCTACATTCTTTGTATTATGGAGATAAGGAGAAATGGAGTGTTTTGATAAGGTAAGGAGTTTGGTTTCCTTGTCTGTCTCCACTAGGGTTTGGAGGGTATAAAAACCCTCACCCTCTAGCTCATTCAAACGGCACATACATACCAAAGAAACACATAAAACAATCTCTCCTTACCTCTCCATTAATCATCCAATTATAAAAACCCTAATTAGGGTTCATCTGATTTTTGGTCCCCTCCTTTTTGCTGTTTCGTTTTTGGTAATCCCTTTTAAGAGTTTTTAAGTGTGATTTGATCCCACATCTCTTCCTGCAGGTTCATAGGTTTAGTTTAACAGGTTCTCAGGCGTGGCAACTGAAAGAAACAAATTAGGGTTTAATTTGGTGAATTTCGGCACTAGTTGGTGAAACTCGGTGGAACCAAATTCGGTGAAAACGCTAGGTAGGCTTCCTGATTTTCAGTACAGGTTCAAGTGGGTTGATTTGGTACTTGATTCGGGTTGTGTTGGTATACAAGTGTTGTTTGGGTTATACGTGAAGCAAGGCTAGCATCCGGGCGTACTTGGTTGACGTGTTTGTGTTAGCATCCATTGAGGTGGCATCTTAACCACTTTGTTTCATTAACATTTGATTCTTCAAGAGGTATGATTTCTTAATGTTTATTGTGTGTTAATCATATGTGCCAAACTAGATCCATATATGCGGCGTACTTGTAGTTGTTAATGGTTAATAGGTTATTTAATTCCAACATATCTTACCTCACATACCTGTATGCATACATTTATAAAACAGGAATGGATGAACTTTAATTTATAAGTTCATTAACTCAGCTACTAAACTTATTAAATTATCAGAGTTTGTTACCTCGATCATCCTTTAAAATTTTAAATGTTCACACCTCACATACTAAAGAGGATATACTTTAGTGAGTTACGTGATGAGCAGGACCAGTCAATTAAAACAAATAGAAATACCTGTTCAACGGGTCTGGTGGTGTTGGTCAATTAAAAAGAATAATAATATTTAACACATAAGAAAGATCAAATGTATGTTAAGTACTTACACGGGCTGTCAGAGGTGGTTTATCTAGCAAATAGTTCCAGTTGATCTCATACGCGAGCAAAGAAGTCATACTCAAGTACGATTTACCAAATTTTAAATGTGAACTTAAGTAATTAACAAGATGTTTGGATTGCATATTTTCCTGCTTATCGTCTAGATTTTCCTGTTTATTGTCTAAGTAGTTTAAAGCAGCTTAGCTAAGCAAATAAAATAGTATCCTAAACCTTAGTTTTATAAGCCTGATGTACACTTATAACCCGATCCAAACACTCTTTGTTGCTGTAGTATCCTAATCCAAATTCAAATTCATCTTATTGCTGATCGATCAACCAAAAGATCATAGACGATGGTTAAAAAAATGGGAATGCATCATTTACGTGTTCCATTTGGCATCAGACTTGCATCAATTACTAAGCAATTTCTAAACACCTTTTCCCTTATGATATATTAACATTAAATATAGATGAAACTTTAAAATCCATGGTTGTTAAATGCTAAAACTAAATCTATCAAATTTATTTGCACTATTAGGCATCCTATAGGTTATAAATGTAACTAGATGAATGAAAACTACCTTAAGGCAACATATATAGGTTATGAAAGAGTGTATAATTAATAGATGCTTAAATCTATTTTAAATGGAAAATAAGCAACAATGCAGTTTTAAAGGAGTAGCAGCCTTCCTGCTTCACCTACGCCACCGTAGTTAACCACATTAGCAACATAAAAGGACAAAGAAACATACTTGAAGTCTCGTCTTCACAACGTACCAATGCAAAGTGTTTTGTTATGCTTATTTTAGTTCCTCCTCCTTTTGGCCTATAGATGCACTTTTTCATGCTTATAAATGCATATTTGTGTTTTTCTGAGTATAACTTACTTGTACCTTTAAACGCAGGTATGCATTGTCATGTTCCAGCTCGACTTCCTGTTATAAAGAATGAAAAAACCAAGATTAGATAAGAAATGCAACATTCGAGAAAGAAAAATGGTGACCACTTAGGATCATCCAGTATTACTCGTGTCTGCAAATTTCTGTCTCCAGCAAGATTATGTCATTATGTTGAAAGTTAAATAAACAAAAACATGTAAAAATAACGAAATAGAAATTAAAGTTTATCCATTCCTATTTTGTAAATGTATGCATATGTGAGCATATATGCAAACTTCGTAATAGAATCATGCCCAACTATAGAGGTGTGCACATGGTGTTGTGGCACAGGGCCCATTAATTTTATGGGGCCCAAAATTTTCAAATAGGCCAGATAGACTTACGTTTCTAGTTAAATACGGAGTAATAATGAAAGGCCCATTAAGTGTGAGTTAGTTGTTAGACAAAAGTTGTGATTCGCCATTCTCTCCAATATATAAAAGCAAATGTGTATAGTAGTCAGTAATTTATATAGTCTTAAGAATAGTTCTCACTTCTATAGGCAAGGATCAAATGCACATTTAAAAAGAACGTGCTACTATAATTCTACACTGCAACATAAGGGTAACAATATTCTTACTTCTATAGGCAAGGATCCGAGGCACATTTAAGAAAGAAACACAATACAATTTCAACAGTATAATTTTATACTACAAAAATATAACATAATTCTTCTTTGGCTTTATTTTTCTAGTTTTTGGTTGATGGAATCTGAGATAGAATACACCTTATGTAACCATTTTGATATATCCCATAGAAACTGACCTTAACCACCTTGCCTTTCAGAAGAATGTTGTAGAATCTGTAGCCAAACACCCCTTAAATCTATACATTTGCAGAAAAAAGGCAGAACTTAACAAATCAAAAACAAAGAAAAACTGAAATCACATATAGAAATCCTTACAGAAATATTACTGTCGATTAGGAGTTGTTGATCTTACCTAACTCTAAACCTGAAAAATGGATAAATGATTCTGAAATGACAATAAGTTGTATAAGATCATTTTGCAAATATCCATTCTCATACAGATAAACAAACAGTTTTACTAAAAAACTTGAAAAACAAAACGTACGAACAACATTTGATAAAGAAATCATACAGATTTACACTATCATGCTCTGGCAACGGCAACAACAAAATTCGAAGATGAAGACAACATATCCGGCGGCGGTAACAGATCTATAAAACATTTTAGGCAAAAAAAATAAGCACTTAAAAAACAATCCTAAAACATTCTCTTATTTTGATTCACTGCATTAGCACAAAACCTGGGGTGATTGAATCTGCTTGCCTATATTACTTGTGGCTGGAATTATTTGTAGGGCTGATAGTGACTGGATTAGAAAACCATATTACTAACACTCTAACATTAAATCTTTGGGACACGATTTGATCTTCTTCAGCAGGCTGTGTTGTTTAATTACAGGATAACTGCAAAACCTTTTGAGCTTCATCTTAAAGACATGAAGGACCACATTAATGGCGTTACCCACTTGCATACTTGTTGGTATTCTTTCTTTTGAGAATCTTCAGCCTCTGCATTAAAGGATACTGCACCCATTAAATTAAGGGGCTGTATCTTTTAATAGGGTTAATGCACAAAAAAGTTATTAAAGTTTGGTTAAATGTTCACCTAAGTTATTTTTGATTTTTTGGTTACAAATAGGTTACTCAAGTTTGACCAAGTATACGGGTGACTTTTTTAAGGGTCAGCAAGCCAAATATGTAAAATGTTCAGTAACCCAAATAATAAACTTATAAACTTGAGTAACCTCTTTGTAAACTATTTTAAAGGTTCAGTGACCCAAATAATAAATCTGTATACTTGAGTAACCTATTTGTAACCAAAAAAACAATAGTAACTTAGGTGAACATTTGACAAAACTTTAGTAACTTCTTTGTGTATTAACCCCTTTTAGTATAATAGATTTTGGGATCACATTGATTTTTGGGGGGTGAAGGTAATCTTAAATTACTAATTTGCCTTCAAGTGCAATGCACGTGAGGGGTTATATAACAACCCGCAATTTTCATCAATGTAAATATCCATCTATTAAATTAGATGCACTGTAATATCCATCTATTAAATTAGATGCACTATAATATCCATCTATTATAAATATATCACCTTCTTACAGGGAAATTTTTTGATTTATCTCATTATGCAACATAACTTGCATCTCTAAAGTAAACGAGCTCACGCAACCTGTATCAATGCCATCTATATCTATGTTTATATCATATAAACATCCTAATATGTCAAGTCTATATCCTCATATCATTTTTACCAAGTACATTATCCATTTAATGTACTTTTCAAAATGTTATATCAAAATAAGCATTAAACGTTAACGTTTATGTCAAAACCCTAATTATATGTAATATATACATATAAAATGAGTGTATAAGCCTTCAAACATATGTACAAGTGTACAATGCACATTATTTGAATCATATTTTCCCTCCAAGTCAATGTACAACTCATTTAAGCTCAATGTACAAGTCAATAATACCTGAAAACCTAATTAGGTCATTTAAGCTTCTAAACCATGTTTAAACTTTACACCACTTTAACACAAGGTACAAGTACTTAATTCATGACTCTAAACCCTAAACTATTCCATAATCTTAACCCTAATCCATGTTATTAAAATACCCAAAAACTCATAAAATAATACCCTAAACCCTAATTCACTTTCACTAAAAACTAAACCTCAAACCAAAAACTAAGCCCTAAACCTTAATCCTAAGCCCTAATCTCAGTCTTAAAACTAATCCTAAGCCTTAATTTACCCTTAATCCTAACCCTAATCCACATTTTAAAACCCTAAACCCTAACCCGAAAGAAAAACCAACCCGGCACCACTTTTCTTTCCTTTTTACCCATTTTAAGCAACCAAGCACCTCAAGCAAGCACCCTAGCACCTCTATGACATCACAAGCAACCAACCAATTAGCTTACAAGCACATTACAATTTGCTTGATCACCTCTTTGTTTCCATTTTAGTCGTGGCCTCTAAAACACCTTCAAACACTTCATGGCTAGTTTCTAGCTTATAATACTCATCCTACTAGCCCCTCTTAGTCACCTTAACTAGCCTAGACACTTAGCAATCCCTTAGATAACAAGAAAACCTAAGAACTAAGGGTTGTGAGCCTATAAATACATGAAACATACACCCTTGTCATTTAATCCCACACATCTCATCTCATACCCTCAAATGGAATTCTAGTCTTCCATAGCAGCAATGGAAGATCAAGATAAGTCCCTAAGCTCATAATAGAAGCCAAGAATCAAGGCAAACGAAGCCTTGAAGTCGTTACTAGGCGTACGAACCCGAAAACCCTATTTCGACCCATTTTATCTCAAGTAAGCCTAAGATCTTGTTCCATAAGCTTATATTCTGTCCAATAATGTTCAAATACTATTAAGATCATATATTAACTCTTGTTTGAAGCTTTGAATCCTCAAACCCATTTGTTTTTAATAAATACCCTAAAAACGACTCGTTTTGATTTTCTAGCTAACGAATCCTTTTTCTAAACTTTTGTTACGTTAGAACATCTTATTTTAGCTTATTCTAATAAGCTATAACCTACAAATATCATTTGTAATCTTAAAATAACCTTGCATGGCTTTTTGGACTTGTTTTGCAAAAGTTTCCATGCATAGGGGTATATATCGTAACTTTCTAAAATTTATAACTAAAGGGGCTGAAAATGTTATTATTTCAAAGTTATAACTATAAGGACCTATTTTTCCAAGTTTTAAAGTTAAAGGTTTAAATTATATATACTTTATATATAAAGGACTAAACTTGTAAAAGTTTATAAACCAGGGGTATATATTGCCAATTTTGCAAACTTATAAAATATTATATTTTTATATTAATTACTCCCTCCGTCCCATATTAAATGTCCACTATTGACTTTTGCAGTCTTTCTTTTTCAACTTTGACCTTAAATATATTTGTTGGTGTTATATGATACTTGATGAAAGTTATACCAATGAAAAATACATTTAAATCTCAATCCATTCATATATTTTGCATCAAATATTATATAACACAAACAAAAATATTTAAAGTCAAAGTTAGAAAAGAAAGACTTTAAAAAGTCAAAGTAGACATTTAATATGGGATGGAGGGAGTATAAAAATATATATATAAATTATTCTAGTGTTTGAAGAAACTTAAAACTATAATGTATCACATTACTAGGGAGCTTCATGTAAGGGGTTTCATTTGAGTATACGTTTTGACGAGTTTGCTGGATTTACGATTTAAAGTGTCCTGGCTCCTCAAACGTTTACTACATGACCTCTGAATTATGATGGCCCAAACAGTGATACGATACTTCCATAATAAATCCAATCAAAATGATATTTCATTATGACATAAAACATATCCAAACAAACTAAGACTTAACATATTACCCAGGTTGTGTGACGAAGCCGTTACTTTCATTTCATATACTTTTGCCATCAATCAGATTTCTTTGTACTGTTAAGATGAGTTCATAGCATCGCATTCAATCTTTTAAATGTTTCATAAACCCGCAAGGGGGATACATGTTATAAACCATGAATGCAAGTATTTTTTTGTATGCTATCCTGATACATTATTGACTAAGTCTCTACTTTTGCCATTAAGTCCCCACTATCATGAACCGTTAATTACTCGTCGGGGTAAGCGTGAATGTTGTGAATAGATCTATTTGGGACTAGACTCCCCGTTGGTGTACCTATACTGTCGGTAACTAATAGCACACATTTGAATAACTTTACGGGTGTTTTGGCAAAGATACCCATTAGGGCAATTATTTGTGGTTATTGATTAACCTAAGGCTTCAGTGTCATGAGCTTAGGGCAATAATATTATTTTCCATAATAATTGTACATGCATGCAATTATTACAAACTATGGGTGTATAACAACGTAACCCACTATTAAACTTGTATTCAAACTACTTTACTTAAACCTATGAATTTCACTCAACCTTTGTGTTGAATTTTTAGCATGTTTATCTCAGGTAATTGAGCAACTTATGGCACGGAGTGGCACGAACTTGAAGATGGCTAAACTGTTATCATTCAAACTTTATGTTTTTAGATGTTGGGACCTCACTTTTATAAAAACTCTAATGAGTAAATGAATGATAACTAAATTTTCTAAAAACGTCTCTTTACGATTCGTTTTCTAAGATTATGACTGTTGTACTATGAAATAATACCCTAGATTAGCTTCCGCTGCTATATGTCAAAAATGGGGGTGTTATAGATTGGTATCAAGAGCCACGGTTATAGAGAACAAGGTTGAAACCTTAACTATAACTACTTTTCTTTTTCTAGCCAAGAAAGACCTCCGTGCCACTACATTTTTGAAATAGTATGTAAAGATGCATAACTATTATACTATTATATAAATAACTTATGTTATTTATCGCTGGGTTTTTAACAGAACGATGTCTTTTCCCAACCATCTTACTTCTGGTATTGAGGATGCTTTTTCCTCTAACTTTCCAGACTTTATCCCGACTTCTCCGGACTATGTCCCAGCTTCACCAGGAAAAACTTATTCTAGCTCTTCTAACTCATTTGGCGTGGTTCCAATAGTTTCACCAACTCTTTCGCTCTTTCATGATGATCCCTACATGAAAGTTATGCAAGCATTTTATGCTAAAAAATCACCTATCCTACCTCCAACTATCATACCTTAATCATCAATGCTTAATCCTTAAGAATTCTTTCTTCCTAAAGGACTAGTACCACCAAAGAAACGAGGTTGTTCATCCTCATCTACTTCTGCCCTACCTCAAGACTTTGAGATAGGAGAAAGCTCTCGTAAAACAAGTCTGGAACGTCACGAGGAGCAAATTGAGGAAATCTTGAATCATCTAGATGAACTTTCTCTCGACCGTATTGAATACATAGAAGACAAAATAAAGGACTCGGAAAGGGTCGGGTGATTATCCAACAAGACTTTGACAATCTAGAAGCAGAACTCCAACAAGCTCATGCTCAAATTTCTAAACTTCAGAAGAAGCAGATGGGAAATAACCATAAAATTTCTCTGGCTCGCTTCAGAATTACTGATCTAGAACACATCATCAACGATATCCAGATTCGTCATCAAGAAGATAAGGAAAGTCTTCTGAATGCCATCAATGAACTCAAGATCAGCCAAGAAGGACCATCGGACTATTAGATTAGATCTTAGTTATCGCTTTTATTAGAACCTAGCCACGGGATGTGTGGTATAAATAAAAACACTTGTCAAATCTTGACTATGTATAGTACAAAGGCAAGTTGTTCATGATATAATACAATGGCAATCCTGTTATATACCTTGTTGTTTCATAACACTGATTTATCTCTCTTGCATCATCATCTCCGTCATCATCATTATGAATCATACCCTAACTTCTAAATAAATCATAGATACTTATTTGATATGAATTATCTATGATTTTGATATCACTATTGTGACAATGTTTATTTTTGCACTTTAATCATTTTAAGACTTGTGATATCATTCTTATTACGTGTTGTCTTATGTTGATAGAATGCCTCCCAAAAGGACGTCAACATTTGAAGCACCGGCCATGACTCAAGCTGCCATTAAGAAACTAGTTGCTGACAGTGTCACTGCGGCTCTGGAAGCACAAGCTGCAACAATGGCAGGTACTAGTAATCCCAACAAGAACACCGGTCCTACTAGAACTCCTGTAACAAAAATGAGAAACTACAAAAAATTCATAAGCTGTCAACCTTTCTACTTCAATGGTACAGAAGGAGCAGTTGGCCTCATCAGCTGGTTTGAATGAACCGAATCAGTATTCTCTCGAAGCAAATGTGCCGAGGAAAACAAAGTAACATTTTCTACTGGTACCCTTACTGATGATGCCTTGTCTTGGTGGAATGCATACGCCCAACCTACGGGAGTAGATCAAGCCAATCAAGTCACCTGGACTGAGTTAAATAGGCTCTTAAAAAACAAGTATTGTCCTCGAACTAAAGTCAGAAAGATGGAAGATGAACGTTACAATCTGACTGTAAAGGGAAATGATCTTAAACCTTACGTTAGAAGATTATAAGAATTAGCAGTCCTATGCCTGAACATGGTACCAAACACCGAGAAACTCTTGGTAGGTTTCATCGGAGGGTTACCTAGAAGTATTGAAGGGAATGTTACCGCCTCAAAACCTCAAACTTTAGAGGAAGCCATTAACATAGCCCAAAAGCTAATGGATCAAGTAACAAATCACACTCTGGTGCAAGTATCAAGTGATCATAAATGAAAGTTTAACGACAGAAGAACTTTCAACAACAACAATTACCGCAGCAACAACAACTACCGTAACACCAACTCTAACAACCACTACAATAATCACCAACCACAACATATCCAAAGGTAAGAAGCTGTAAAAGCATATGCTGCCACTCCTGCTGAGAACAATAGGTATGCTGAAAACCTCTCATTATGTAGAAAATGTGATCTCCATTACACCGGACCTTGTACTGTTAAGTGTAATACTTGCAACAAGGTAGGCTATTTGACCAAGAACTGCCGAAACAAGAGGCCAGCCACTGGAAGTAATCAACTACCAGTGATTGTTATTTGTCATGTCTGTGGAGAAAAAGGGCATTATACAAATCAGTGCCGAAATACCAACATCAATGCCCAGGGAAGAGCCTATATGCTAAGGGATAGGAAAGCTCATCAAGACCCGAACATAGTTACGGGTATGTTTCTCCTAAACTAGCATTTAGCTAGAGTATTATTTGATTCTGGAGCCGATAAAAGCTTCATATCCATATATCTTGCCTCTTTGCTAAATATCCCGCCTATTACAATAGATACCTTTTACGATATCAAAATGGCTGACGGAAACTTAGTAAGCACAAACACCGTTATCCAGGGTTGCACCCTAACCTTGCTAAATCAATCTTTTGAAATCGATCTTATGCCGATTAAACTCGATAGTTTTGACATTGTCATCAGTATGGACTGGTTGTCCAAGTATCATGCCAAAATTCTCTGTGACAAGAAAGTCGTTCACATTCCTATTGACGATGAAACTTTAATCATTCGAGGTGACCGAAGTAAGACCCGACTAAATCTCATATCTTGTATAAAAACCGAACGATACATATCCTGAGGTTGTCAACTTTTCATGATCCAAGTAACGGAGAAGAAGAAGTCAGATGAGAAGAGATTAGAAGATATTCCCGTAGTTAGAGAATTCCCAAAAGTTTTTCCTGAAGATCTACCTGGCCTCCCTCCCGTTTGCCAAGTAGAATTCCAAATCGATTTAATTCCTGGAGCAACGCCTGTAGCCCGTGCACCCTATAGATTAGCTCATTCAGAAATGCATGAACTATCTAATCAACTTCAAGAATTGTCAGACCGAGGTTTTATACGACCAAGTACTTCACCTTGGGGAGCTCCTGTCTTATTTGTTAAAAAGAAAGACGGGTCCTTCAGAATGTGTATCGATTATCGGGAGTTGAATAAACTTACTGTAAAGAATCGTTACCCATTACCCAGAATTGATGACTTATTCGACCAACTTCAAGGTTCGAGTGTCTACTTAAAAATCGACCTAAGGTCAGGTTATCATCAACTGAGAGTGAGGGATGAAGATATTCATAAGACTGCTTTCAGAACAAGATACGGACACTATGAATTTCAAGTGATGCCATTTGGTTTAACTAACGCACCTGCTGTATTCATGGATCTCATGAATCGTGTGTGTAAACTATACTTGGATAAATTTGTGATAGTGTTCATCGATGATATTCTCATCTACTCTCATAACGAAGAAGAACATGCAAATCATCTAAGAATAATCCTAGAATTACTCAAGAAAGAGAAGTTGTATGTCAAGTTCTCCAAATGTGATTTATGGATGCGTATCGTGCAATTTCTTGGACACCTAATTGATAGTCAAGGACTTCATGTTGACCCTGCTAAGATTAAAGCAGTTAAGAACTGGGCATCTCCCATTACACCCACAAAAGTTCGTCAATTCTTAGGACTTGCCGGCAATTATCAGAGATTTATCTAAGATTTTTTAAAGATTGCAAAATCTTTGACTGAATTAACCCAGAAAAACAAGAAGTATATCTGGGGGGAAGACCAAGAATCGGCTTTTCAATTGCTAAAACATAAGCTATGTGAAGCTTTAATCTTAGCATTACCCGAAAGAAATGACAATTTTGTTATCTACTGTGATGCATCCCATTAAGGTCTGGGAGCAGTGTTAATGCAAAGAGAGAAGGTTATTGCATATGCATCCCGACAACTTAAGCCTAATGATGAAAACTATACCACTCATGATCTTGAATTGGGAGCAGTAGTGTTCGCTCTTAAAATTTAGAGACACTATCTGTATGGCACCAAATGTACTATGTTCACTGATCATAAAAGTCTTCAGCACATCCTTAATCAAAAAGAGTTGAACATGAGACAATGCCGTTGGTTAGAATTGCTTGCAGATTATGATTGTGAGATTCGTTATCACCCTGGAAAGGCAAATGTCATAGCAGATGCCTTAAGCCAAAAGGAACAAATCAAACCTCTCCGAGTTAGAGCATTAATCATGACCGTTCATCCAAATCTACCATCACAAATTATCGAAGCTCAGACTGAAGCACTCAAGGAAGAAAACATCAAAGCTGAGAACTTACGAGGAATGGACAAAGCATTTGAAGTACGTCCTGATGGAACCCCTTGTATCAATAACCAAAGCTGGTTACCACTCTTTGGTAATCTGAGGGACTTGATCATGCATGAATCTCATAAATTGAAGTATTCCATTCACCCAGGTTCTGACAAAATATACCAGGATATAAAGAAACTCTATTGGTGGCCTAACATGAATGCAATCATCGCATAATATGTTGGCAAATGTTTGACATGTTCTAGAGTTAAGGCAGAATGGCAGAAGCCATCTGGATTACTAGTTCAACCAGAGATTCCTATGTGGAAATGGGAAAGAATAACAATGGACTTATTTACAAAACTTCCCAAAACATCGAACAGACATACCACTCATGATCTTGAATTGGGAGCAGTAGTGTTCGCTCTTAAAATTTGGAGACACTATCTGTATGGCACCAAATGTACTATGTTCACTGATCATAAAGTCTTCAACACATCCTTAATCAGAAAGAGTTGAACATGAGACAATGCCGTTGGTTAGAATTGCTTGCAGATTATGATTGTGAGATTCGTTATCACCCTAGAAAAGCAAATGTCATAGCAGATGCCTTAAGCCAAAAGGAACAAATCAAACCTCTCCGAGTTAGAGCATTAATCATGACCGTTCATCCAAAACTACCATCACAAATTCTCGAAGCTCAAACTGAAGCACTCAAGGAAGAAAACATCAAAGCTGAGAACTTACGAGGAATGGACAAAGCGTTTGAAGTACGTCCTGATGGAACCGGTTGTATCAAGAACCAAAGCGTTTGAAGTACGTCCTGATGGAACCGGTTGTATCAAGAACCGAAGCTGGTTACAACCAGAGATTCCTATGTGGAAATAGGAAAGAATAACAATGGACTTATTTACAAAACTTCCCAAAACATCAAATGAACATGACACAATTTAGGTCATTGTCGATCGCCTTATAAAATCCGCACATTACATACCTACCAGAGAGACAGATAGTATGGAAACCCTTACCAGGTTGTACATCAAAGAAATAGTCTCCCGGCATGGTGTGCCAATATCCATCGTCTTAGATCGTGACAGTCATTTCACATCCAGATTCTGGCAATCACTACAAAGTGCCTTGGGTACTCAATTAGACATGAGTACGGCATATCATCCCGAAACCGATAGATAAAGTGAAAGGACCATCTAAACACTCGAAGACATGCTTCGAGCCTGTGTCATAGACTTTGGAAAAGGATGGGAAAGACACTTACCATTGGTGGAATTCTCTTACAATAACAGTTATCATGCCAATATTAAGGCAGCGACGTTTGAAGCACTTTATGGTCAAAAGTGCAGATCACCTGTTTGTTGGGCCGAAGTTGGAGATGTTCAACTTACAGGACCAAAAATAATCCATGAAACCACTGAGAAGATAATGCAAATTCAACAACGCTTGCAAGCTGCAAGAGATCGACAAAGAAGTTATGCCAATATAAGATGGAATCGTTTAGAATTTGAAGTTGGAGATCATGTTATGTTGAAAGTATCACCTCGTAAAGGAATCATCTGATTTAGAAAACGAGGAAAGCTTAATCCCCAGTACATTGGACCATTCAAAATCCTTGAACGGATTGGTCCAGTGGCATATAAACTTAAGCTTCCTGAAGAGCTCAGTAATATCCACAATACCTTCCACGTTTCTAATCTAAAGAAATGCTTATCTGACGAATCCCTTGTCATTCCAATGAAAGAGCTTCGGCTCGATGACAAACTCAACTTTATGGAAGAACCAGTGGAGATTATGGATCAAGAAGTCAAGCAACTGAAACAAAGTCGTATTCCTGTAGTCAAAGTATGATGGAACTCTAAAAGAGGACCGGAATTTACATGGGAACGCGAAGATCAAATTCGTGCCAAGTATCCACATCTGTTTTCAAACATCACTCCGGCATCCTACTAAATCTCAGGACAAGATTTCTTTTAAGGGAGGGAGACTATAACAACCCGCAATTTTCATCAATGTAAATATCCATCTATTAAATTAGATGCACTGTAATATCCATCTATTAAATTAGATGCACTATATTATCCATCTCATTATGCAACATAACTTGCATCTCTAAAGTAAACGAGCTCACGCAACCTCTATCAATGCCATCTATATCTATGTTTATATCATATAAACATCCTAATATGTCAAGTCTATATCCTAATATCATTTTTACCAAGTACATTATCCATTTAACGTACTTTTTAAAATGTTATATCAAAACAAGCATTAAACGTCAACGTTTACGTCAAAACCCTAATTATATGTAATATATACATATAAAATGAATGTGTAAGCCTTCAAACATATGTACAAGTGTACAATGCATAATATTTGAATCATATTTTCCCTCTAAGTCAATGTACAACTCATTTAAGCTCAATGTACAAGTCAATAATACCAAAAAACCTAATTATGTCATTTAAGCTTCTAAACCATGTTTAAACTTTACACCACTTTAAACACAATGAACAAGACATAATTCATGACTCCTAAACCTTTTTTGTTTTTGTTGTTCTAATCAAATCCATAATCTTAACCCTAATCTATGTTTTAACCCCTAAATAATAAAATAAAACCCTAAACCCTAATTTTACCTAATTATGTCATTTAAGCTCTTAAACCATGTTTAAAATTTACATCACTTTAACAAAAGGTACAAGTACTTAATTCATGACTCCTAAACCCTAATCTATCCATAGTCCTAACCCTAATCCACATTTTAAAACCCGAAAGAAAAACCAACCCAGCACCACTTTTCTTTCCTTTTTACCTATTTTAGGCAACCAAGCACCTCAAGCAAGCACCCTAGCACCTCTATGACATCACAAGCAGCCAACCAAGTAGCTTACAAGCACCTTATAAGTTGCTTGATCACCTCCTTGTTTCCATTTTAGTCGTGGCCTCCAAAACACCTTCCAACACTTCATGGCTAGTTTCTAGCTTATAATACTCATCCTACTAGCCCATTTTAGTCACCTTAACTAGCCTAGACACTTATCAATCCCTTAGATAACAAGAAAACGTAAGAACTAAGGGTTTTGAGCCTATAAATACACGAAACATATACCCTTTTCATTTCATCCCACACATCTTATCTCATACCCTCAAATGGAATTCTAGCCTTCCATAACAGCAATAGAAGATCAAGAGAAGTCCCTAAGCTCAAAATAGAAGCCAAGAATCAAGAAAAATGAAGCCTTGAAGTCGTTACTAGGCGTACGAACCCGAAAAACCCATTTTGACCTATTTTAGCTCTAGTAAGCCTAAGATCTTGTTCCATAAGCTTATATTCTGTACAATAATGTTCATAATACTCTTAATATCATATAAGAAATCTTATTTGAAGCTTTGAATCCTCAAACCTATGTGTTTTTGATAAAAACCCTAAAAACGACTCGTTTTGATTTTCTAGCTAATGAATCATTTTTCTAAACTTTTGTTACATTAGAACATCTTATTTTAGCTTACTCTAATAAGCTATAACCTGCAAATATCACTTGGAATCTTAAAATAACCTTGCATGGCTTTTTGGACTTGTTTTGCAAAAGTTTCCATGCATATGGGTATATATCGTAACTTTCTGAAATTTATAACTAAAGGGGCTGAAAATGTCATTTTCTTAAAGTTATAACTATAAGGACCTATTTTGCCAAGTTTCAAAGTTAAAGGTTTAATATATATTTATAAATTATTCTAGCTTTTGAAGAAACTTAAAACTATAATGTATCACATTACTAGGGAGCTTCATGTAAGGGGTTTCATTTGGGTATACACTTTGACGAGTTTGCTGGATTTACGATTTAAAGTGTCCTGGCTCCTTAAACATTTACTACATGACCTCTGAATTATGATGGCCCGAACAGTGATACGATACTTCCATAATAAATCCAATCAAAATGATATTTCATTATGACATAAAACATATCCAATCAAACTAAGACTTGACATATTACCCAGGTTGTGTGACGAAGCCGTTACTTTCATTTCATATACTTTTGCCATCAATCAGATTTCGCTGTACTATTAAGGTGAGTTCATAGCCTTGCATTTAACTCTTTGAAATGTTTCATAAACCCACGAGGGGGATACATGCTTAAACTATGAATGCAAGTATTTTTCTGTATGATATCCTGATACATTATTGCGTAAGTAACTATTTTGCCATTAAGACCCCATTATCATGAACCGTTAATTACTCTATGAAGTGAGCGCGAATGCTGTGAATAGATCTATTTGGGACTGGACTTCCTGTTGGTGTACCTATACTATCGGTAACCAATAGCACACATTTGAATAACTTTACGGGTGTTTTGGCAAAGATACCCGTTGGGGCAATTATTTGTGGTTATTGATTAACCTAAGGCTTCGGTGTCATGGGCTTAGGGCAATAATATTGTTTTCCATAATAATTGTACATGCATGCAATTATTACAAACTATGGGTGTATAACAACGTACCCTACTATTGAACTTGTATTCAAACTACTTTACTTAAACCTATGAATTTCACTCAACCTTTGTGTTGACTTTTTAGCATGCTTGTCTCAGGTAATTGAGCAACTTAAGGTACGGAGTGGCACGGACTTGAAGATGGCTAAACTGTTATCATTCAAACTTTATGTTTTTAGATGTTGGGACCTCACTTTTCGTAAAAACTCTGATGAATAAATGAATGATAACTTATCTTTTAAAAACGTCTCTTTTCGATTCGTTTTCTATAATTATGACTGTTGTACTATGATATAATACCCCAGATTAGCTTTCGCTGCTATATGTAAAAATGGGGGTGTTATAATATTTTATGTATATTTGAAGCGTTATCATAAGCTTTCAAGACCTTGAGCATGAGGGTGGAGACACAAGATTGCAAGGCGGCATAAAGAGTCAAAGATAATTCCCGAATAGTATGTAAAGATACATAACTATTATACTATTATATAAATAACTTATGTTATTTACCGCTGGGTTGTTAACAGAACGATGTCTTCTCCCAACCATCTTACTTCCGGTATTGAGGATGCTTTTTCCTCCAACTTTCCAGACTTTATCCCGGTTTCCCCGGACTATGTCCCTTCTTCACCCGGAAAAACTTATTCTAAGCTCTTCTAACTCATTTGGACGTAGTTCCAAATTAGGTTTCACCAACGTCTTTCGCTCTTCATGATGATCCCTAACATGAAAGTTATGCAAGCCATTCTATGCTAAAAATCACCTATCCCACCGCCAACTATAACCTCAATCATCATGCTTTAATCCTCAAGACGTCTTTCTTCCTAAAGGACTACGTACCACCAAAGAAACGATGCTGTATCAATCAACTCATCTAGTTCCGCCCTACCTCAAAGACTTGAGATAGGAAAAGCTCACGTAAGAGAAGTCAAGAACAGTCACGAGAGAAAAATTAAGGAAATCTTGAATCATCTAGATGAACTTTCTCTCGACCGTATTGAATACATGGAAGACAAAATCGAAGGACTCGGAAAAGGTCGGGTGATTATCCAACAAGACTTTGACAATCTAGAAGCAGAACTCCAACAAGCTCGTGCTCAAATTTCTAAACTTCAGAAGAAGCAGATGGGAACTAACCACAAAAATTTCTCTGGCTCACTTCAGAATTACTGATCTAAAACACATCATTAACGATATTCAGATTCGTCATCAAGAAGATAAGGAAAGTCTTCTGAATGCCATTAAGAACTCAAGATCAGCCAAGAAGGACCATCGACTATAGAATTAGATCTTAGTTATCATTTTTATTAGAACCTAGCCACGGGATGTGTGGTATAAATATAAAACACTTGTCAAATCTTACTATGTATAGTACAAAGGTAAGTTGTTCTTAATATAATACAATGGCAATCCTATTATATAATACTGACTTATCTCTCTTGCATCATCATCTCCGTCATCATCATTATGAATCATACCCTGACTTCTAAATAAATCATATATACTTATTTGATATGAATTATCTATGATTTCGATATCACTATTGTGCAATGTTTATTTTTTCACTTTAATCATTTTAAGACTTGTGATATCATTCTTATTACGTGTTGTCTTATGTTGATAGAATGCCTCCTAAAAGGACGTCAACATCTGAAGCACCGGCCATGACTCAAGCTGCCATTAAGAAACTAGTTGTTGACAGTGTCACTGCGGCTCTGGAAGCACAAGCTGCAACAATGGCAGGTACTAGTAATCCCAACAGGAACACCGGACCTACTGGAACACCTATAGCAAAAACGGGAAACTATAAAGAGTTCATAAGCTGTCAACCTTTCCTACTTCAATGGTACAGAAGGAGCATTAGCCTCATCCCTCTGGTTTAACGACTGAATCATATTCTCTCGAAGCAAATGTGCCGAGGAAAAACAAAATAACATTTGCTACTGTACCACTTACTGATGATGCTTGTCCAGTGGAAGCATACGCCCACCTATGGAGTAGATCAAGCCAATCAAATCACCTGGACTGAGTTAAAAAACTCTTAACAAACAAGTATTGTCCTCGAACTGAAGTCAGAAAGATGGAAGATGAACTTTACAATCTGACTGTAAAGGGAAATGATCTTAAACCTTATGTTAGAAGATTCTAAGAATTAGCAGTCTTATGCCCGAACATGGTACCAAACACCGAGAAACTCCTGGAAGCCTTCCCTCGGAGGTTACCTAGAAGTATTAAAGGGAATGGTTACGCCTCAAACCCTCAACCTAGAGGAAGCCATTAACATAGCCCAAAGGCTAATGGATCAGGTAACCAAACATACTCCAGTGCAAGTATCAAGTGATCACAAACGAAAGTTTGACGACAGAAGAACTTTTAACAACAACAACAACAACCGTAACACCAACACAACGAACCACAATTTTCGGTGGGTTTAGTCGTGGTTTAGTGCTTGTAGTTACTTGGTTCAAACAGTGTCTATTTTGTGGTTCTTATTGGTTGCTGTGCAAATCGCAAGGACGAAAGTAGCAAAAAAAAAATTTTGGACCGAACGTGTTGCTTTGTCGTGAGAACCGATCGAGTGTACTCACTTGTGAAACAATCTAGTCGATCGAACGAGTGACGTTTTGTTTGGATCGAACGAGCGTGTGTTTGGATCGAACAAGCAATCATCGAACTAAAAATCACTTTTGGGATCGAACGAGTGGTGTGTTTGTATCGAACTAGAACAATCGAACTAGATCAATCGAACTAAGACAATCGAACAAGCGACCCGATCTAGATAACCGATCTAGTCGATCTCTCTTAGACTCGATCTTGCGTCGATCGAACTAGCCAGGATCGAACTAGCGTCGATCGAACGAGCGAAGGATCGAACTAGCCAGGATCGAACTAGCGTCGATCGAACGAGCGAAGGACCGAACTAGCCACGATCGAACTAGCGTCGATCGAACGAGCGAAGGACCGAACTAGCGTGGATCGAACTAGCGTCGATCGAACGAGCGAAGGTTCGAACTAGCGTTGATCGAACGAGAGCAAAATTTTTGGACCGAACGAAATTTTTTTTTGTGTGAAGAAAAGGGTTTCAGTAAATCAGCCATAACTTTTGATCCGTAAGTCCGTTTAAGGCCCGTGACCTCTCAAATCGAAGAGAAAAACGTGACGGATCACGCTGTAACCACCTTGTCTGGTTAAGGATTTTTTGAAGCCAAAAACATCGTTTTCTATGATTTATTTGACACTTTAGTATTTCTGGAATTTGTCGCCGCTTGATTTCCAAATCAAATCATTCACGGTTATCTATGTGATCTTGAAAATCCCGAATTCATTATCGGTTTTGATCATAGACGAGTAAAATCCCGTGAACGTTAATTGATTCAAATCCACAACAACAAATCACTTTACCCACTAAAGATCCTTGTTTATCATTTTACATCACCTTTTTGCAATGTCGACTCAACAAGACATTTATGCAGCCGGTTCTGAAAACCGCCCTCCTATGCTTAACAGAGAACTACGTTCCATGGTCCATCACGTCTTGCTCGGTATGCTAAGAGTAACCAAATGGAAAGTTAATCTACATCTCCATTTTGAATGGCCCTTATGTCAACGAATGATTTCCTGAACCAGTGAAGCGACCGTGAAGTACCTGTCTTGAAACATTCATAACAAACCGATGATGAACTCACAGTAGCAGAACATTAAACAGATGGGATGCAATGATCAAGCTATACAGACCATTCTTCTCGTTCTTCCTGAAGACATCTATGCGCTGTTAATAGTTGTGAAACAGCTCAGGAATCTGGTTACGTGTGCAGCAAATGATGAAAAGGTGTCTGATATTGGAATTCAAGAAAAGAAGGCTAAGTTGTTTAATGAATGGGAAAGTTTACTTCCACGATGGGGAACGATTGAGTCCTTACTATCCACGTTTCTCAAATTGATGAATGATTTAAGCAGAAACAACAACTTTCTGAAAAGATATGCTAGTAATCTCAAGTTCCTAAATAACTTACAACCAGAATGGAGTCGGCATCTGTTTACTATTTTCATCTAACGAAGGACTTACATACGACGCGATTACACTCATTTGTATGATTCTTGAAGTACAATCACGTTGAGGTCGATGATCAAAGAGCTGAACGACTTGCAAAAACACTGATCCGGCTAGCACTCATGGCAAATTCCAACAATCTTTCAACAAACAGTGTTTCACCAAGATCAACCATCACCAGTACCTACACCAACAACCACAACCCATCAACAACAACTATAACCCCCAAACCATCATCCAACCAGAACTTCAGCACAACCAACACCATCCCGAAAGACACATACAGATCCCAACAACAGCACTGAACATGGCACTTGTTCTAATGGCTAAGGCATTCAAACTAAACTACTCAACACCAACCAACAACAACCAGAGAATTTCATCAAACCCTCGTAATCGGCAGATTGCTCAACCGGGTCTGAATATGGGTCAAGACAGACAGATGCGGATGGTTGGAGCTAATGGTGGGAATCAGTTTAGACAGTATGCTGGGCAGAATGTTGGGTATCAAAATGGGTATAATACAGTACAGAATGTCGGGAATCAGGTTGTTCAAGATGCAGTTCAGAACAGGTGTTCAGCAATATTGGTAACAGAATGGCAAATATTGGTGTTTCAGAATATTGGGAATGGAAAGTTGTAGCAGCACGGCTGAGGGAAAGCGCCTGGAATAATGGAAACAGATAACGGTGTTACAACTGCAGAGGTTGGGTCATCTTGCTAGAACTGTATAAAACAGTCCGACCAAGGGAAGGGATGCGCTTATTCTTCAGACTCAGTTGTTGATTGCTCTAAAGGAAGAACAGACCCAACTCCAAGCGGAAGAGTTGATTGATGGCTGCTGCAGGGGATCTTGATGAAACTGAGGAAGTCAATGCAAACTACATCTTGATGGAAATTTGCAGCAAGCATCGACATCGGGTACTCAGACTGACAAAGCTCCCGTCTATGGATTCAGACGGATCAGTTGAGGTACCAACTATGACAATTGCTATAATAATGAGATATTTAATATGTTTACTCAAGAGGAGTAGTATACTGAGATACTCGAACCCATTCCTGAACCACACCAAGTTCAACAGAATGACAATGTTATTTCTGATATCTCAGGTGTGGAACAAGAGGGGGGAACAGTAGATCAACATACTGAAACTGTTGAGGAAACACGTGCTTACTTTGAATCATTATATAATCATTTGCCCTTGAAAGTTGAAAAGGTCGAAGCGCGGATCCAATCGAAACTGAAAGAAACAAATGCTGATTTGACCACTGAGCTTGCTCGATATAACAATCAAGAAAAGTGAGTGAAATAAGTCAAGAAAAATATGACAAAAACTGAAAGATGTTATCAAAATCGGTTTATCAAGTACAAAGTCTTACTACAACGATAAATGCTCTTCATTAAGTTTCGGTAAACAAATAACGACGCTGAATGAGGAAATTTCAATGTAAGTAAACAGCTTTTCAACGGAAAATCAACTGTTTTCCTCTCTTCTTCGAAGAAAAATAAAAAAGTGAAGTCTGATTTCAAAATACGCGAAGACAGCTTCTGATAAACAATTCAACTTGAGAATAAGATAAAGGAATTAGCATAATATTTTGGTTAAAACGGGTCAATCGATTCATAACTATGCACATGCTTTCACCTAAGCATACTTCGTTTTAACCACACGAACAGAAAATGGCTTTGGGTATCAAATCCTTTTATCTTAGAGAAAGTCTCAGCGAAAACATCAGTGTTTGTATGATGGCAAAGTGGTTACTTGAAAAGCATGACCTCCTGTTGTGCATGATTCGAAGAGGACACTGCATGCTTGCTCAAGAGAGTCGCCAAAACATGAAACAATTGAACACAGAAAATAAAAAACCGGCAAACCTATTTAAAAAAAAAAAAAACAAAAGAATTAATCATCTTTCGGGGTTTTGTTTTCTCAACGCAGTCACAAGAAAGTGTAACCTTGTAAATACTTCCAAATGGCCCACTGTGTCAAAATCGATTTCCATACCAAATGAAGAATTTTTGGATGACACCTACACTAAGTGTTTGCAGCTGAAATTTCTAAATGAGGTAAAAAGCACCATTGAGACCTCTCAACGTGTTGTCAAACATAGAATGACTTTAGATACACACAAGTTGGTCGCCCTTGGCTCATCAGGAGATTCATAAAATATTAAAGAAGAAATTTTCTATCATGCAACCAAGTGGATACTATACATTCAAAATGTTGAAATACAATTTTTGAAAGAAGCAACTAAATTTGTTCGAGACTTTAAAACTCTTGCAAAAGAAGCTGATGAATCTCTTGCTAAGCCCAGACATTGGAATTGAAATTAGAGCGCTCTTGAGAGCAGGTTGTCAGTCAAGACATATTCTATTGTGCAAAATCCATCGGTTTGTAGATTCACAAAATCTCCAAACTGAGCTTGACCGTACGAAAGAAAGACTGAAACTGTACATTAAAAGGAGAATGAATATGCTAACTTTGGAATGATGGTACAAAAATGTGAAAGTGTAAATATGACAAAATTTCATACGATAAAGCTTACAATGACAGCAACTAAGATCGAACGTTGCAACTCAGTGGGAGACAAAAGGGAAAAAGTCAGGATACTACATGTGTATCAAATACCCTTGAATCCTGTGTCTCAGAAACTATGAAAATGAGCATCGTAGAAATTAGAGTTTCAGGTTTGGAATTATGAAAAAGGAAATTGCTCACCTTAAGACAACAGTACAAAAACATGTTTTGACTCTATTTCTGTGACACGTTGCTCAAAATAAAACAATAACTGTCTCTTTTGCAAAACAAATTACATGATACGATCTATGAAAATGCTAAGCTAAGAGCCCAGTTATTTGATAAAGTTTCTGACCAAGTGGACACCACCAAAGGTACGAGTACGAATACTAAGTTTGCAAATCAAAAGGTTGATGAGACAAATGATTTGTCAAATCCAGTCACTTCAAACTCGGTACCCACACCACAAGAATCAAAAGGTGTGAAACATGATAATGTGATTGCCCCAGGAATGTTTAGGATTAATCTTTCAAGCCCTTCTAGGGAAGAAAAGTATGTCCTAAACAAAGGTTTGAACGATCGTTAGGACAACTCCAATCACGTTTCACTACCTCATGTCCGTCACCAAGAAAGATGTTAGTTTGTTTTTTTTTTTTTTTTATGTCTGACTCAAATGGTTTAGTCTTCTTACAGAGTAGACAACAACTGCTAGACCAGAAGGCCACAGCCTAGGAGCAATACAAAGAATGATAGGGTCCCCCTACTGCGTCTAAGAGTAGTTTGCAACAAGACGAAAGAATTTGAAGTAGAAGAAACACCAGAGGAATTTTACACTGCTTTCTAAGAATAAGAAACATATGTCATCTGAATGTAATCACGTTAAGCTTGCTATTCAGAATGATAAATCTAAAGTTGTTTGTGCTATGTGTAAGCAATGTTTAATTATTGCTAATCATGATGTATGTGTGCTTAATTATGTAAATGACATGAATTCTCGTGGTAAGAAACAAAAGGCAAATGTTTCAAACACTAAAAATCAAAAGAAACAAAAGCCAAAGGTTATGAAGCCTAAGAAAGTAGGGTCCAACAAAATACTTGCTTCACCTAAGCCTAGTAAACCTGTATCTTGTCTTAGGTGGTTACCAACTGGAAGAATTTATGACCTTAAAGGAAAAATAATCGAATCCAGTCAATCTGACAGCTCTAATGATGATAATGCATGTACTTCTAACCCTTCGGAACCTACAATCAAACGTTTTCCAAATTCTACTTCTTTTCTTGGCAGGTTATCCAAATTTGTTTATGGTGCGTCGACTCGGGTTGTTCCAAGCATATGACCGAGAATCTAAAGCTTCTCATCAATTTCGTCTGGAAGTTTTTGGGAACTGATCGCTTTAGAAATGATCATGTTGCAGCAATTCTCGGTTTCAGTGATCTTCAATGGGGAAATATTTTGATCACCAGGGTTTATTTCATTGAGGGCTTGGGGCATAACCTGTTCTCGGTTGGGCAGTTTTGTGATTCAGATTTAGAGGTCGCTTTCAGAAGAAATACATGTTTCATTAGAAACTTAGAAGGAGTTGACTTGTTAAAAGGAAACCGCACAATAAACCTTTACACCATCAATCTCCATGAAATGGCCTCTGCATACCCAATTTGCCTCATGGCTCGTGCAACTTCTACCAAGTTATGGTTATGGCATCAACGTTTATCCCACCTCAACTTTGACACCATAAATGACCTTGCCAAAAATGATCTTGTCACCGGTCTTCTAAAATTCAAATATCATAAAGAACATCTTTGTCCCTCATGTGAGCAAGAAAAAAGAAAAAGGGCGTCTCACCCACCCAAACCAGTTCTAAAATCTAAGCAGAGGTTACACCTTCTTCATATGGATTTGTGTGGTCCAACGAGAATCGCAAGCATAAATGGAAAACAGTATGTTTTGGTGATTGTGGACGATTACTCTCGTTACACTTGGGTACATTTTCTCAGATCAAAAGATAAAGCACCAGAAGTGATTAAAACCTTCCTGAAGCGAATTACTGTCCTTCTTCAGTCACCTGTCATCATCATAAGAACCGATAACGGCACAGAATTCAAAAATCAAATCCTTAAAGAATACTTTGATAGTGTTGGCATCTCTCACCAAGCGTCTTCTGTCCGTACACCTCAACAAAATGGGAGTAGTGGACGAAAAATCGAACGTTGGTTGAGCTGCTAAACAATGTTTGATTTTTCTCCTCGTGCACCGTTATTCTTAAAGGGCTGAAAAGCCGAATATTTTTTGGCCTAAAACTGCGTGCTTCACTCAAAATCGCTCCATCCATTTCACCGACGATTTAACAAAACACCATACGAGCTCATTAATGGCAGAAAACCAGATATCTCCTTCTACATGTATTCGGGCTCTCTGTTTATCCCAAGAATGATTCGTGAAGATATTGGGAAGCTTGGTGCAAAAAAAAGGGGTGGGAAATATTGGCCTTTTTCTTGGTTATTCCTGCTGATTCCTGTGCTTACAGAGTTTACAATCGAAGGACAAAGAAAATCATGACAATGAATGTAATTTGATGAGCTTTCAGCAATGGCTTTGAACAAAGCCGTTCAAGCTTCAAAGCATGACTTCTGGAAAAATTAGTTCAGGACTCGATCTTACCTATGCTCTGTCAACAATAACAACTCAAAAACCAACTGAACATGAATTGGATTTACTATTTGAAGCTATGCATGATGATTATATTGGTGGTCAACCGTCAGCTGCTCCAAGAACTGGTCCGGCTGCTCAAGCACCTCAAGTTCTTCTGACTCCAACAGCAACTACAACAACAGCGGACACCGCACCGACACCAACAAATTCATCCTCTCAAGCAAAAAATCTTCCAAACACTTCACAAGATGTTGATGAGCTCGAAACACAACAACATGTTCAGCATCAACCCGCAACAATTGCTGACAATGTTCCAAATGCTATGTTCGATGAAAATACATTTGTCAATCCCTTTGCTACTCCATCCACAAGTGATGCTGAATCTTCATCCTCACAATATGTGGATCCATCGAACATGCATACGTTTTACCAACCATACCCTCATGAATTTCAATGGACTAAGGATCACCCTCTGGAACAAGTGATCGGAGAACCCTCTCGACCAGTTTTGACAAGGAATCAACTGCGATGTATGGGTGTTAGTTCCTCTTCCGGATAACATAAAACCTCTTATGTTGAAATGGTTATTCAAAAACAAGCATGATGAAGAGAACACGGTCATCCGAAACAAGTCTCGTCTGGTTGTGAGAGGGTACCGCCAAGAGGAAGGAATAGATTTTGAAGAATCCTTCGCTCCTGTTGCTAGAATGGAAGCTATCAGGATATTTTTGGCATATGTTGCACACAAATCGTTCA
>BQNB010008010.1:0-85824 GCA_026074375.1 Tanacetum coccineum | reverse complement strand
TCTAAGAAAATCCTGTTGAGAGACGACCTTAATGCACATAACTCATCACGAAACCAAGTAGACTGAATAAAAAGTAAAACTAATCAGAACCTGAGCCGGAAAATGCTTATAAACAATCATTCAACAAAAACCGAATCCAAGAAGGTATACCACAATCGCAAACAGTTTTGACCTAAACTTAAGAAAGAAGCAAACTTCAGTCTTTTCAATGCTGTTGTTTCTGAATTTTTCTAGTAAGCCGTGTTGTATTTAAAGATACAACAACAAAATAGAAACCACCACCAGACAAAACAAAAAGAACAGTCAGCGCACTCGAGTATAGTATCAAGTAAAATAAGACCAAAAGCAACTCGCATCTTAAATGATAATATTATCATCCTTTAATCACTCCAATATCGGCATTAAAGTTATACTACGTTACAAGAGTCTAGTTTAACAAAAGCATATATTAAAATCAATAACAACATGCTAGAGAACGATGACATACAAGAGTTTTGTTTCTGGAAAACCGAAATCACATAGTTTATTCGTCAGAAATAAATGAAGCAAAGAAACTAGGTACTTGGGAGCTTTTTAAGGCAACATATTCTTCATAAGTCTTAGGAAGTTCAAAATCCAATTTACGAACCCAGTCAGGATTAGAAGGTGAGTAGGTGCTGGCCGAGTTGGGTTTTTCGTGACGCATCCATTCAGGCTGCACATACAAGAAGAAGAAGTAGAACAAGTTTATTTGATTCTTCCTTTTGAAAAAAATCACAAATATGAATTTATTTTTAAAGGTAGCTATAATACCTTTGGCAGTGAGTTATAGTAAGCCGAGCACGCGCTATAAGTATTTGGTGCAAAACATTTGGTGATATCATGATATAAAAAGTCAACCGCTGGTTTCTGCTCCAATGGTTTCCCGCCTTTGGTAAAAATAAAAAATAAACCAAAAAAATATTTTAGTATAGGATCAGTTAACGGAAAAACATATCAAAAAGAATGAGGGAAACATACTCTTTGGTACTTGAGGCTGAGGAGGCATATTATCAGTCAATGACAGCTTTTGGAACTCCTTTGATTCCTCTGTACATAATAATCGCAAACAAATTATTAACGAAACAATACATGCATAATGAAAAATGACTCTAAAAAATCGAACATACCATTATCAACCTTCTTCTTGGGGACTTGAGGCCGAAGAGGCACATGAGTCAATGTCAGCTTTTGAAACTCCTTTGATTCCTCTGTGCATAATAATCGCAAACAAATCATTAACGAAACAAGGTATCACACATTTTTTCTTGCATAAAAAGGCACCCAACTTGTTTTTTTGTCAATTTAGGTATTTTCGTTAAATATTTAACGATCATCCGTTAATTTTACATTTCAAATTCACCGTCGCTACCACCACCATCAATCATCGTCGCCATTACCAAGCCTGCCCACCACAATCACTACAAAGCACCGCTGCAACCACCAACCCTATCCACCACTTTTTATCTAAGAAAAAAAGTGCGCTACCTTGATTGAAAATTGGGAACCTTTTTGTGCCATTTGCCCAATGAAAAATGACTCAAAAAAAATCAAACAAACATACCAACAACATCAAAGTCAAAGTCAACAACATTCTCCTTCTGGTATTGTTGATGAATACAATCCACGGAAATTGCCATTCTCTACAATCCTAAAACAAACATTCATTCAAATAATTAGTATAAAAAAATTACATCTGATAATTTTCAATTTAAAACTAATTAACATTGTTCCGACAATAGGATATAAAGAATAGTATCGATCAAATAAATTATAATTAGGAGAAGATATCAAAATAATTATAATTAGGAAAAGATATCAAAATAATTATAATTAGATTTTGAAGAACAATACCTAAATTAACATTGTTCCGACAATAGGATATAAAGAAAAGTATCGATCAAATAAATTATAATTAGAAGATATCTAACAATTTATAATTAGGATAAGATATCAAAATAAAAATAATTAGATTTTGATTAGGAAGAAGAAGAATACCTAAAAAAAAACAGTATCGATCGATTGATAATTGACAGAGAGCCTAGGCTAGGGTTTGCTTTCTTTCGTTTGATAGAATGAAACTAAAAAGAGGGACAAATAAAATGTTTTTTTTATTTGCTCAAAGGTCGCCAGATCATTCAAAATCTTGGTCCGGGCTTATCATAAGTTATCTAAGCCCAATTCAGAATTGGTTTCTTTTTTATAGAAACGAGTCGGAATTTAACCCGCGGTTGCGGCGGAAGCTAATTTGTTAGTCCGGGTTGTGGTTAGAAGATTTTCTTTTTTAAACTTTTTTACTATTAATGCAAAGTTTTGTTGATTAGCAAAGTACGATTCTGACAGGTGGGAATTGCAATAATGACATGGTTTTTTTTCCCGATTTTGAGATCTTTTTTGGCGATATTTTGCGGAGCCGTTTTTTTTTTTTTTTAATTTTTTATGCGGGTTTATTTGTTCGGACTCAATGTTTAATAGTTTGTTTTTTTATATAGGACATTATGTTTAGGCTCATGTCGCGGGTTGTAATTTTTTGCCTCATGTCGCGAGTATTTTTTTTTTTTTGAATAATCAGTACTTTTATTAAAAAAAAAATCCTATTGTTGCGGGGTTTTTTTTTTGTTTGGGTTAATTTTTTCGTATTAAATGATAATCGCGCGTTACTGCGGCGCATTTTTTCTTTCTTATTGTATTTTGTACGGATTTATTTTTTCGGTCTCATAACATCACGACATTGTAGTTAATTGGGTTTTTTTTTAATAAAGGGGATTTTTTTTTGACCCAGGCCGATAGAAAGTTGTAAATAGTTAAAAATAAAAGCACGTCTCGTAATTTTTTTTTCCTTCTTATTTTTAGTTAAAAATAAAAGTACGTCTCGTAATTTTTTTTACTTCTTATTTAAGCGAAAAGAAGTGGGTGGTTTATGGCGGGAGGGATTATCAAAGTTTTTTTTTTTTTGGGCGATGAAAAGTAACCAGGTGAAGAAAGGGGAAAAATGTTTGGGCTAGTATGTTGGACTTAATCTTTAAAATAAAAAAAAATTTACTTGGGCCGGGCCAAAGTAGAGCCCAAAAAAAGTTGAGCTATATGTTTCTTGATCTCGCGTGATTTCGTCCCTTGGTGTATTTATGTCATACATAGATAGGTTTTAAGGGGTGAGCTCGCGCCTAGTCAAGAGCCACACCTTAATGCTATGAAACGTGTTCTTTGTTATCTTCGAGGAACCACTGATCTTGGATTACAACTATTTCGGTATACTACATCACAGCTTATTGCATGTCTGCAAACCCTGTACCACATCAGCGACCTTGGTCTACTGTGATAATGTCAGTGCTGTATACATGTCTGCAAACCCTGTACCACATCAGCGCACCAAACATATAGAGATTGACATTCATTTTGTTCGTGACAAAGTAGCAGCATGTCATGTTCGAGTTCTTCATGTCCCTTCTCGATTTTAGTACGCATATATCTTCACAAACGAACTCCCATACCTGTTGTTTACTAATTTCTGATCCAGTTTGAGCGTCCGTAAATCTTCCGCTCTAACTGCGAGGGCGTTTTAAAGTACATATTGTATATTTAGTGTAATCGGCCCATTGTCCCGAGCCCATAAGTCTAGAAGCTTCTTTTGTATCCTATATATAGGTTGGCTATTATCAATTATAATCAAGCAATCATTCCAATCAACATCAATTTCTATTATATATTGTATATTTAGTGTAATCGGCCCATTGGCCCGAGCCCATAAGTTAGAAGCTTTCTTTGTATCCTATATATAGGTTAGCTATTGTCAATTATAATCAAGCAATCATTCCAATCAACATCAATTTCTATTATCTTTCAGTCCCTACTCCAAGAAACTCCAATACGCCGTATCCAATCCCTTGGATACGCCGTATCAAACCGACTTTCAGACAGTATAAATAGAAAACTCAAAAATGAGTTTTAAGTGTGCTAAATCATATTCTCGATACCTAAACCACAAAAGTCAATTTTTAGAGGAGAAAAAGAGCAGAAGAGGTCTTGCAACGCATTCCAATCCATAGAAGACAACGTGTAATGTTTTTTACTTTTGTAACCGTTTAGTTTTTGGTATCATTCGTTAACTCGGTATTAGTTTACCTTGGCTAAAACAATTACTCTTGTATAAATTATGATGTTTGAAGGCTAATACCTTCGGGTATTAGCCATTATTATGAAGATCTGAATGTTTAATTTTGTTTATATCTCGATTGCTTAATTTATTGTTGTACGCTTGTTTATGTTTATCAATTAATACTTGTTTATGTGCTTTTGTATGCGACCTATCATTCAACTGAATCTAGTGATACGGACCAAGTAATCTAGATGCCAAGATACCTCTCCATATAATAGTTTATACATCTAGAATCATAGGATCACAAATATTGTCCTTCTAAAATCGTGCTAAGGATACGCTTCTGGCTTAACTAGTTAAAGAAAATTGCCTTTGGTTTATTGAACATGTAGACTAGTAGGTGAATCTAGATAATTTAACAAGTAATGTCCTGATTCCATTGGATAGTTGGACAAGTAGACTACTAGAGTATAAATTGCCATTAAGCAGTAAGTGGGTAAAGTCTTTATGAGCTAGGGTTTAACAAGATCACCATTGCTTTAATCCCTAAGCTAGATTATACTCAGCAAATAAGGATGCTTTATGTGGATGCTTTAATTGTGATAGAATTAATGTGTCAAGGTCTTAGGATGAAGTCCCGCCTAAGTCTAAGAATGATATACCTCTTTGAGATAAGTAATCATTGCACTGAATAAACAAATCAACTTCTAATCGGACTAATGATGGCTAATACAGTTTTTTATCATAAGGCTTGACCGCTCTTTTATCTTCTGTTAATTTGCTTACATGGGTTAAAGTGTCTTGATTTGATTGTAGTCGCCAACCAAACTCATGCCAGTCTCTCAGGCTAAAACCCCTTTTACCTGTTAGAATTAGGATTAGAACTAACACAAGATTAGCATAGGTTTGACTTAGATTAGAATTAACTTAGATTAGATAACCAAAATATAAATAAATTAAGAGATATAACCTCGCTTCAAGTGTTCGACACCATACTTACCATGAATCTACCACCGACCGGGTACACTGCCCGTTAAAGTGTTGTTTTTTGTTAAGTCAGAAAAATATAAATTTAAAACTTGAATCACAAAAATATACACCACACAACGACACATCAAGTTTTTGGCGCCGCTGTCGGGGAGTGAAAATTAATCTTGATTTTTATTTTTATGTTTTAGTTTTTAGCATTAGATTAGATCTAACCCTTAGGAGTATTATAAATTAGATTAGTGTATATTCTTGTATATTCTGTATATTTTGTATATTTGTTAGTTTAATTGTAAGCTTATATATTTGTGTGTTTAATTTAATTGCTTTGCTAATACACTGTTTTGGTCGATAACTCGATACGGCGTATCCACTTCCATTGGATACGGCGTATCCAACTTTCTGTCCAATACAACTTACTTACTCAAAAGATTAATACGGTGTATTCACTTTTATTGAATACGGCGTATCGATCATCTAGAACAGAATCAGGATCCTAAGTTTTTATATTTGATTTCCGTGCTAAAAAAATTTCTATCCTAAAAGAGCCTATCCTACTGATTCTTTATCCCTTGTTACAAGTAGTGCATGATAAGGATTTCTACTAGCGAACTATTCACACCTTACAAAGAACCTGAACGAGATTTTTGATCATCTAGGAGACACTTCAAGACACTAAGTCTTGATGAATTCAGATCGCCATATTTTAATTTATTTTTTGACCAAGAATACTCAAAGGAAGAAAAAGCGGAAACAATGGCGGAAACTATGGAACAGTACATGAGCAAGACCCGAGCTGACTATGGATCGGGGGTTGCTAAGCCCAAAATTAAAGATAAGGATAACTTTGAACTGAAGGGCTAATTTCTCAAGGAACTACGGACTAACACCTTCAGCGGTTCAGATCATGAAGATGCGAATGAACACATTGAGAAAGTTCTTAAGATCGTCGATCTATTCCACATTTCAAATATTACTATAGACCAAGTGATGCTTAGAGCATTCCCTATGTCCTTAAATAGAGCCGCAAGCTGTTGGCTAAGAAACAAACCAATTGGTTCAATCACAACTTAGGATGGTCTTAAAACAAAAATTATGAACAAATATTGCCCACCTGCTCGAACTGCAAATAAGATGGAGGAAATCAACAACTTTCAGCAGGAACCAGATGAAAACCTCTACCAAACATAGGAGCGATTTAAATAACTCTTGATGAAGTGTCCTCAACACTATCTAATGGAGATGCAGGAGGTAATCTTGTTCTATAATGGATTGGGAATTCCTACTCGACAGATTCTTGATTCAAGAGGTGCGATACCATCAAAGACTGCTGATGATGCAAAAGTAGCCATCCAAGAAATGGCTGAATACTCTAAAAAATGGCATAATGGAACATCTAGATCAAGAAGTACTAAAACTTCTGATGGATTAGCAGCTATACAAGCACAACTGAATAATCTTAGAAGAGAGATCAAGAAAGTGAATGAAAAAGTCTATGCTGCTCAAGTTGGATGCGAACAATGCAAAGGACCCCATTACACCAAAGAGTGCCCGCTCAAAGAAGAAAGGAAAACCCTAGAAGAAGCTTACTACACACAATTTGGTGGACCTTTTCAAGGAGGGGGATATAGAACAGCAGCTCTCAGATTCTATCAAAGGAACAATGCGAATCCTTTATACCAAGAACGAAGGCAATCTATGGAAGATACCCTGAGCAAATTCATGGGTGAATCAGTAGAGAGACACGAAGAAAACTCCAATTTGATTAAAGAAATCCGAGCTTCGACGGATGCTGCCATTCGAAACCAAAGAGTATCTATTAAAACTTTGTAAATCCAAATCGGGCAAGTGAGCAAGGTACTATAGAAAAGAGGATTTGGAAGTCTACCTAGCTCCACTGAAGCAAACCCGAGAGATTAAGTCAAGTCAATTTCAACTACTATTAAAGCTAATTCATACCCGATACGCCATATTGGATCTTCCCAATACGCCGTATCCAATGGACAGAATCGTACACTCATATACGAGATAAGACAAATGGTGATTCCATTTCTAAGTCGTTTGAATGGTTACTACTGTAAAGAAAAGAAGGGATCATATGGACCACAATTCTCGGAAGCTTACTCAGAAGCTTCACATAACAATAATTCCATACCCAGAAAGGAGAAAAACCCAGGGAGTTTCACTTTACCTTGCTTTATTAATAATGTATGCTTTGATGATGCCCGTGTTGACTTAGGAGCTAGCGTTAGTGTTATGCCTCTCTCGACCTACCTTAACTTAGGATTAGGCGAAATAGCTCACACTAAGTTAACAGTTAAATTAGCAGATAGGAGTGTGAAATATCTAAAAGGAATAGCTGAAAACTTACTAGTAGGAATTGGTAAATTTGTTTTCCCAGTAGATTTTATAATTCTAGACATGCCCGAGGATATCAAAGTGCCCTTGATCCTCGGAAGACCATTTTTGTCTACCCCCCGTGCTAAGATTGATGTTTACAAAAGAAAGATCACTTTAAGGGTCGGGGAAGAAAGGATAGTTTTCACAAGTGTTAAACCTGCTAGTAGCTTAATTAATAGGGTCTACATGCTAAGATTGAGAGAAAGAATGGAACTTGATTTAGAAGTTAGGCTTATGGGAGAGACTTTGGTGTTAAATAGATCATTAGACCATTTCTTTGAGGATTACATTGAATGAAATGATCTAAATGAACCATTTAAGCTTAGGAGAAATCAAGGTGATGATTTAATACCCACCATTGAGGAAGGTAAGGTAATTAAGGAATTTAGAACTAAGGATGATGAACTTGATGATGGAATTGATGATTACCCTAGTTATTGTGACTATGATAAGAAGATCCATATAGATTGTTCTCACAACTTAAAGTTTTCATGCATGATAGGATTTGAATTTACGCACGCTAACTTTTTCCCATTATTGTATGTCAATGTGATGTCCAAAAAGTTTCATAATTCTATAATGAAAGATAAGATGGTGTACAAAGGGAATAATGTTATAGGAGCTTTAATGAATGTGCCTATTTTTGTTGGAACCTTTTTTGTTGTGACGAATTTTGCAGTTTTATAAAATATGGATGCTTATCGTGATGAAGGAATAGGCGATGTTATTTTTGGCAAACCATTTTTGAGAGAAGTTAGGATTAAAACAAGACGGTTTGAAGGGATGATTACCATTTACAATGGTAATGATGAAGTAACATACCAAATGGTGCGATCATATCTGAGGTTTAAACACCACACTAATGAACAATGCAACAAGATTCCACCATTACTGAAGGTAAGTAAAAAAGATAAGATGAATGAAATCTCGCATCCATACCAAAAACATAAGGGGTTCTACAAAGGAGTATTGAATTTAGGACCTGATTACATTCGAGATGCGAAGATGGAAGATTGGCTCACACGCGGGCACATTAACGTGCATGAGATGGAATGAAGAGAAGCTGAAGAAAAGTCTAACTTAAAGACTTCACTATAAACAAAAGTGCTTACCGAGAGACAACCCGGATTGTTATTTAATTTTATCGGGTCTGTCTTCCCATACATCAATACAAAGTATCCGCTCCATACCATACAGCGTATTTATTGTCTGGATGTTATCAGTCTTTACTTTTTATGCGCTTTAAAAACATTATTGTCAGTTATGTCAATACGGCGTATTCATGCACATGAACGACGTATTAACCAAAACTGACATGTATTTAGTTTAAATTAACCGTAGGTATCAAGATAGGAATATACGTTTTTTTCCTATGTTTTATACAGGACCTCGTGAAAGAAATATCAATGAATATTGGTGAAGAATTTACAAATCTGGAGATCTTGAAGTGTTGGAGTCTTGAAACTTTAAGGCGGCTATTCAACACACATTCTTGCTTAATTAAACTCAACATGAAGAATCTACCGAGCAAATATAAGGCGAGTTTCAAATTCTAATTCTTTTTAATTCCCGTATTTAATGTTTTATATATACAACGAGGACGTTGTATAATTCAAGTGGGGGGGGGTCATAGAATAAGTTCCAAAGAACTTCTTGAAATATGTAACCAAGAACCACAAGTCAGCAACCAACACTTGTTGTCACGAACCAAACCAAAACAATTGTGAACAAAACTTCCTGTTAAATCGAATTAGGGATGCTGAAAAACCTAATAACACCAAATTCCACATATAACCAAGAAATAAAATTCGTACCTCTTTTCCTACAAAGATGCGACACCAAAACACATGTAGAACCCAAGATCATCTGAGCCCCGGGCTCTGATACCTACCTGTTAGAACAAAAACCCGGAAAAAGTTCTTGGATCGATATATATCTCAGTTTTTGATTAGAACTTTTATCTAGGATAATAACAATGAACATAAAATATATCCATAGCATAATGAACAAAGTTATTCGACAAGGTTTTTCATCATTATCATCTCTACAATAACTAACAACACGCCCCCAATCTCTACCTTGATCAATGGTAAAAACGTATTATGCTAAACTAAAACAAGGAATCAATAACCTTAGGCTAAAAACAAACCAAAACCCTATGCATCCATAATGAGACTTGACGCCTAGAACACACACACACTTTTGATGATGTTCACATCTTGACACATACTAAACCTACACGCCTGGTCCTCCTTTTATAACATAAGGATTCCAGGTTTACAAAAGATAAGAATTAGAAAAACAAATAAATCTTTTAAACTTTAAAACTTTAACTCTAAAGAACTATCGTTAAACTTCTATACGATTAAAGAGATCTTCTAGAATCTTCAAAATCTTCTATCTTTTAAAGAAGTCCTCCTTTGCCTTTAAGTCCTTTTATTTCATTCTTTTATTCACTTTTGTCTCATCAAATCAAGAATCCCAACAAAAACTTCTTGATATTGTCGATTTATTCCACATTCCAAATATTACTATAGACCAAGTGATGCTTAGAGCATTCCCTATGTCCTTGATTGGAGCCGCAAGCCATTGGCTAAGAAACGAACTAACTGGTTCAATTACAACTTGGGATAGTCTTAAAACAAAACTTCTAAACAAATATTGCCCACCTGCTCTAACTACAAAGAAGATGGAGGAAATCAATAACTTTCAGCAAGAACCAGATGAAAACTTTTACCAAGCATGGGAGCGATTTAAAGAACCTTTGATGAAGTGTCCTCAATACTATTTAACAGAGATGCAGGAAGTAATCTTGTTCTATAATGGATTAGGAATTCCTACTCGACAAATTCTTGACTCAAGAGGTGCAATACCATCTAAGACTTATGCTGATGCAAAGGTATCCATTCAAGAAATGGCTGAATACTCTCAAAAATGGCATAATGGAACATCTAGGTCAAGAAGTACTGAAACTTCTGACAGATTGGCAGCTATACAAGCACAACTTAATAATCTAGGGAGAGAGATCAAGATAGTGAATGAAAAAGTCTATGCTGATCAAGTTGGATCCGAACAATGCAAAGGATCCCATTACACCAAATATTGCCCACTCAAAGAAGAAGGGAAAATCCTAGAAGAAGCTTACTACAAAACGATAACGGCAATTTCGTACCTTTTCAAGGAGGGAGGTATAGAGCAGCAGCTCCGAGATTCTATCAAAAGAACAACGTAAATCCTTCGTACCAAGAACGAAGGCAATCTATAGAAGATACCCTAAGCAAATTCATGAGTGAATCAACAAAGAGACATGAGGAAAACTCAAATTTGATTAAAGAAATTTGAGCTTCGACAGATGCTGCCATTCGAAACCAAGGAGCATCGATTAAAACTTTAGAAATCCAAATCAAGCAAATGAGCAAGGTACTACAAGAAAGAGGATTTAGAAGTCTACCTAGCTCTACTGAAGTGAACTTGAGAGATCAAGTCAAGTTGCTTTCAACTACTATTGAAGTTGATTCATGCCTGATACGCCGTATTGGATCTTCCCAATACGTTGTATCCACTAGACATAACCGTACACTGATGTACGAGACAAGACAAATGACGATTCTGTTTCCAAGTCATTTGAATGGTTACTACTGTGAAGAAAAGAAGGGATCATATGGACCATAATTCTCAGAAGCTTACTCTGAAGCTTCACATATCAATAATTCCATACCCAGAAAGGAGAAAAGACCCCCAGTGAAGTTTAAACTTTACCTTTGCTTTATTATAATGTATGCCCCATGATAAGCCCATGTTGACTTAGGAGCTAGCATTAATGTTATGCCTCTCTCGACCTACCTTAACTTAGGATTAGGAGAATTAGCTCACACTAAGTTGACATTGAAATTCAGTAAGAACAGGACTGTGAAATACCCAAAAGGAATAGCTGAAAATGTACTAGTAGGAAATTGAAAATTGTATTTCCAGTAGACTTTTATATCTAGTGTAAGACCCGAGGATATCAAAGTGCCCTTAATCCTTGGAAGACCATTTTTGTCTACCCGCCCGAGCTAAAGATTGATGTTTACAAAAGAAAGTTAGCTTTAAGGGCAGTGGAAGAATGGGAGGAATTTTTCACAAGTTGTTAAACTGCTAGTAGTTTAATTAAGAGGGTCTACATGCTAAGTTTGAGAGAAATAATGGAACTTGATTTAGAAGCTCGGCTTATGGGAGAGACATTGGTGTTAAATAGATCATTAAACCCTTTCTTTGAGGATTTCATCGAATTAAATGATCTAAATAAGCCAATTGGCATATGAGAAATCAAGTGGAGATATTTAATAAAAAAGAAAAAAAAAAAAAAAGTTTACCAATAAAAATCTAAAAATAAAAAAAAAAAAGAGTAATATTACAAGAAAAACGACAAAAAAAAAAAAAAAAAAAAAAAAATTTAAAAAAAAAAAAATTAAAAGAAAAATAAAAGATAAGAAAAAATTAATAAAAAAAAAAATTAAAAAATAATATTAAAAAAAAAAAAAAAAAGAAAAAAAAATTAAAAAAAAAAAAAAAAAAAATAAGAAAAAAAATAAAAAAAAAAAAAAGGAAAAATAATATTAAAAAAATTGAAAAAAACTTAAAAAAAAAAAAAAAAAAAATAAGTAAAAAAAAAAAAAAAGAAAAAACAAAGAAATAACAAAAAAAATTAAAAAAAAAAAAAGAAAAAAAAATTAATAAAAAGAAATAAAAAAATGGAAAAAAAAAAGATAAAAAATTATAAAAATAAATAAATAAAAAAAACAAAAAAAAAATGTAAAAAGGAAAAAAAAAAGAAATTAAAAAAAAAAAAAAAAAATAAAAAAAAAAAAAAAAAAATTAAAAAACAAAGTTAAAAAAAAAAATTACAAAAAAATAAAAAAAAAAAAAAAAAAATAAAAAATTAAAAAATAAATAAAAAAAAAAAAAATTAAAAAAAAAATAAAAAAATTAAAAAAGGAAAAAAACATTAAATATAAAGAAAAAGAAAAAAAAAAAAAAAAAAAAAAATAAAAATAAAGAAAAAAAAAAAAAAATAAAAAAAAAAAATAAAAAAAAAAAAAATTTAAAATAAAAGAAAAAAAAAAATAAATAAAAAAAAAACAAAATTAAACAAAAAAAAATTAATATAAAAAAAAAAAAAAATAAAAAAAAAAAATTTAAAAAAAATAAAATTAATTAATAAAAAAAAAATATAAAAAAAAAAAAAAAATTTAAAATAAAATTTAATAAAAAAAAAAATAAAAAAAAAATTAAAAAAAAAAAAAAAAAAAAAAAAAAGAAAAAAAAAATTTGCATGAAAATAAAAAAAATTAAAAAAAAAAAAAATAAAAGAAAAAAAACCCCCCCCGACCAAAACCCACCCCCCCCCCCCCCTCCCCCCACCCCCCTCCTATCCGGTGGATCCATGGGTCGCAACATACAGTTGTCTAGGACAGCATTTGATTTTCAAAGTATTGCCTATAAATAGCAACCTTAAGCTTTCATTTTAAACAAGTCTTGACAAATATTTTTACACGCATCTTTTATCTTTTGTATATTCTTTGATCATTATACTTGTTACATAATCCATTACAAGTGATCAACTCATTCAACTCTTTAGTGAAGAACACTTACGAAGACGTCAAGCTTCAAGTGTTAATAGTTTAGTTGTGTCATCACGTTTGTGATAAGCATTCATCTTGTATATATTATGTTATGTATATCATATGTGTATGATAGGTTAGTATTTAGGCCATAAAATACATAGTGTGTTAGATTGGTTCTATCTCGAAGTAGAACTCGGTAGTTAGCTTAGTACCAGAAAAAGTGTAAGCGATGTGTACGGTTTACTTCGCCTAAAGGGAGCTTTTTTGACAAAGTGAAGATAACTCTCAAGTTGGGTACTTGGGGAGTGGAGTAGGACGAAGAGGAGCTTCGTAGCCAAACTACTATAAATCATTGTGTCATCGGTTTGATATTTCTTATCTTTACTTGTTCATACTTTGTAGATTACTTATTTACTTATTGCATTGCTATCATATACACTTGTGTATATCTCTTGAATTCACATAAGTTGACAATCTAAGTTTTATTTTTAAAATGGTAAAAACTATCCAACCCTCCCTTCTAGTTTCTACAGTGGCACGTGTTTTTGCGAAGGTGACTTTCCTAGCCTTGTTCATTAGTGTGACGGCTACCAACTTCTCACTTTGTAATGCGGACTAGGACATGTATCACTAACATATAATAACAACTCCTAAATTTGTTTCGTGTGCATACAAGCATAAGCTAACGCATTATCCAGAGGATTTGAGGTTCTTTCTTGTTCCACTATATCACGAAGAGTGTCAGCATTTTATTTAGTAATCCTAGTAATCCTAATGTAGTCTACATGTGCTTCCTTATTGTTCTTAAGCTTTGGGGAGAGTGGTTCTAAGTCTAACTTAAGCACTACGGGGGCTATCACTTTTGACTTACTCACAAATTCACTACAATCAGCCATACTTTTTCCTTTTAATTCTTGAATGTGTTTTTTTAAGTTGCCGATTGTGGTGTCCTTTGCTTGTAGTTGATCTTTCAATTCATTTATTATGAAAAATTCACGAAATTCAGGAGCATCTCGATTTTTGCATGGTTTGTCATTTTGAAAACTTTCTTTGTTATGTTGGAGTTCTAATTCAAGAGAAATACATCGTTGTTTAAGTCTGGAACATGTTTTTGAAAGTTCATTCATTTGTGAAAGCTCAGCTGCTAGTTTCAAATTCTTATCATATTCCTCAATATAACTTCTTTCCATACTTTGATAATCGTTAATGACAGCTAGAGAATTAATAGCAGTATGTACAAGATCTTAAGATACAAGTAGCTCCATTAAACGATCATATTCCATTTTCATCATTTCAAGAGCAATGTTATCATCAAAAAAAGCATTAGGCATAGGTAACACATTATCAAATTTAACATCAGCATGCATTACAATATTCATAACATCTTGATAGATAATATGCTCTAAAAGACGTTCATTCTTAAGCTTTAACTCTTTCTTTTCAATTTCAAAAGTGTTTTTGTCTACAGAACACTAATCAACAGCAGCTCCTATTTGGTTAAAAACTATTTGAGCCTCAGTAATTTCATCTAGAAGAGTTTTATCAAACACATTAAATGTGTCTTTTAAAACTTTTAAAAATGGAATTATTTTAGTTAGAAAACACTCTTTTGTATGTTTAAAACCCCAAGACCCTACAGTTATAGCATCAGATGTGAGTCTCTTTTTCACCACTTGTCAAAACTGGCAAGATGATATTTTAGCTTTTTAAGACTTTTATTTACCAAACTTACCTTAGGAAGTTCACTCGAAGCTTCAATTCTAACAGGTGTATGTGACTTAACAGATGTGTTAGGATTATAGTTTGAATGTTTTAACTAAAAAGCTTGTTCTGCAGACAATTCTTGTTGAGTAACAAAACATTTTCCAAAATCTTCTTTCAGGTTATTTAACTTTGAATAATCAATTGGAGAAATATTAATTTTCTGTTTTATTGAAATTGGATCATTTTGTTTATCAATGTCTCTTCATCATCAATCACAGAAATCACAGCATGTTCTTTAGCAATAACACTACCATCATATAATGTTGGTTTAATCCACTGAGCTTTCTTAAGATAAAACAGATTTTGTTAACCAAGAGCTTGTTTGTGAGTGTCATCATAAAAAACTTGTGGTTTTGTTAACATGAGGATTGTTTGAGCAGATTGACCCATTTTATTGACAATATTATTCAATTCCTTTATTTTTTTTCTAAATTAATATCTTTGTCCATGTATTTACTTTAGTTTTCTTTGGATTCATTTTTGAAAACAGTAAATGTTTGCAATAAAGATTCCTTTTCCTTGATTTGATTAGAAAGATTTTGGTCAAGTGAGTCAATTTGCTGCTTAAGTGCAAGTCTATCCTGAATCATATCATCCATTTGAGAATCAATCATCTTTTCACAACTGTTCAAATCAATATTAAGTCTTTGTTCTAAACTTTTGATTCGTTCCTTATATCTTTCAAGCTCAGCGGTTAAGGATTCATTAATAACATGATTCTCTTTATACTCAGCATTGCATTTGGCTACTTGATTACACATTTGCTCAATCACAGACATTATCATTGAATCTTGATTAGCAGGAGATGGAGTACTGTGAACGACTTGACTTTCATTTTCTTTTAAATATTGTTCATATGAAATCATATTACTTTCATTTGTAAATTGATCATTTAAATCATCAACGAAAGCTTGTTATTTACAATCCTGCATCTCTTGAACTTTTTTCAAACATATTATTATCATGATAAGTGTTGTAAGTTGGTACCTCAGAGATAACGTCTAAATTATGATTAGAGAGATTGGCATGAAACTTACTTATGCGGTAGGTACTTCATAATAATCTGAATCATTTAAATCAATTCCATCTAGTTGGAAGAGTGCATAGTTGTCATTGTGAAAGCACATGGGCCAGAATCAACATTATCTCCTGTATCTGCCAAAATTGCAAGCCGTTCTTTACTCAAAGCAATCCTTGCGTCCTGAACTTGTGCTACCAGCATCTTATCTTTAAACCATGCAGAATTACGTACCTTCGTAGGTTGAGTACACTGCCTTGCTATATGATTATTACCATTTGAAAAATTACCCATATAACTATGAGTTTGTCGTCCTTGCATATTAACTTGGTTCATTGGATTTAAAGAAGTCTCTAGTTGATTGTTGGTTGATGGGTAAATTAAGGCAAATGTGGTACACATGAATGCCAAAGCTTTGTATAAGCATTCAAGTAGATCATCAGTTAGAAGAATGTATGCTACAACAAGACCTGAATCAAATTGTATAGGATCTGCTGATGATTGTAGTAAAACAACTAGTGCTTGAGTTGATTGTTGATGAATTACTTGATATAATTATAGATGAATCACTTGAGAGGATTGAGGATGAATCACTTGAGATGATTATGGATGAAACATTAAACCTTGATGAGTAACACTTGTAGATTGTGATTGTTGATTGTAAACTCTCTCATTCATGTTAAACATTCTGAAGTAATTGATGTGTGAAATCAACTTCAGGATCTTAAGTAGATTAAGTGATGTTGTTGTGGTTTGTTGATGAAAATCTAGTTCACGGGATTTTACATGTCTTGTTTAAACCGAAAAAACACCTGAGCATTTCTTGGGATTTTACTAAATCAAGAAGAAAAAGTAAAAATAGAGTTGTTGTTGTTGGTGAAATCGTTTTTGTATTTGAAGTATTTTAAGTTTTGTTAACGATTGATGAGCTAAAGGGATTAATGGTTACCACACTTTCAACTTAAAATGATTAACGGTTGATTAATACATAAACAAGGACTAACGGTGTAATTAAAGTCCAAGTTAAATGCTTAACGGTTGTTAATCCAAGTGTAATGCAGTTTTAGCTTTGAGGGTTAATAAACAAAGAAAGGACGAGTTATGAATTGTATTTAAAGTCAAGGGACCAAAGTTGCAAATTTTGAAATAAGTTTATAAAAATAAATGATTCCCTCCTTTTTCGTTGTCTTCTTTGTTTGAAATTAGTTAACAGTGAATGATGGTGGTCCTCTTCTCGCGGACTCGTGTGTTAGTGATCGACAAAAACTAAACACACTACGATAATCATTGAAGGACCACGATCGTAGTGATAGTCATTAGAAGAGTCGCTAACAACCAAAACTCGAAACCGAAAAACCCAAAACACGATGAAACAAGCACGTTTAACTTTGTATAACCCGCCTAACTGTTTTTGTTTACTTCGCCTAACAGTTTTTGTTTACTTCGCCTAACAGATGTTGTATACTTCGACTAACAGCAAATGTTTACTTCGCCTAAGCTTTAAATGTTTACTTCGCCTAGCTTTAAATGTTTACTTCGCCTAAGCCAAAGTGTTTAGTTCGCCTCTCACTGTGGTTTAGTTCGCCTCTCACTGAATGTTTACTTCACCTATCTTAATTCACCTCAAGCTGGATGTTTAGTTCGCCTACAAGAAAACAAAAATGTACTTGTCTTTTGGCAATACAAACAAACCATCCTTTCTTTTTGTCTCGTACAAACCGTGTACAAAATAAGCAACCACAAAGAGCTCTAAAATAAGAACTTTTACAGCGAGAATAAGCTACAAGAACTTTTACAAATAAGCTACTTATGAAGGTTTTAAAAGTGTAGAGATTTTTCGAGTTAAGAGGAAATATACGACTAAATAAGCTATAAACTAAGTTGAGACTAATAAGCTAACAATAATCTTGTAAAAGGCTAAGAAAGTAACTAAGAAGCCACAAACTTTTTATCCTTAATAAGCTATACCAGTTTTGAACATGAAAGTCTAAAGATAAAACAAAACAAATAACTTAATTGAAACATAGAATTCTTTGTTTCGATAATATACAAACACACACACGAAGCCCAAAATGAGATAACTAAGCCCAAAAGAAACAATGATGATTACTAGTTAGATATTTTAAACTCACAGATTTAAGCCTTTTGAGGAAATAAGCTAAGAAAAAAAATAAGCTCTAAAAATAAGCCAAAAATAATAAGCTCAACACAAACCACAAATCACTTATTACCCCAAGATAGAACCTTGGTGATGATACCAAATGTAGGAAATGGATTTCACATAAACAAAGAAACTAGAGAGAGAAAGCTAGAGAGAGAGAGTGGAAGGGAGAACACATATAAAAACACACACTTTACTATGTGAAAATGATTCAACCAACACCCTTTCTATGTATGGAGAGGGTTAATATACTTACAAGATATGGGCTGGGCCGGGCTTTCCTTGGACTTTCTATAAGCGGCCCGGTTAGCTTACTAATTATTACATATTATAGACTAACTATTACAAAGGCTCGTGAGATCGATAATGATCATCACTTCACTAAAAACTATATTTCTAACAGTAAGTAAACCTAGGCGATTAATACATATATTTTCATGGCGATTTATATACATGATAAGCTTAGGCGATTTATACACCTGATTACCATAGGCGATTTATACATTTCCTGGCTTGGTCGATTTATACATCTATTAAGCCTGGGCGATTTATACGCTTTGGCTTGGGTGATCTATACCATTTTTGCCTTGGGAGATTTATACCATTTTTCTTGGGAGATTTATACCACTTTTATTAGGAGATTTATACACTGCATCTGGGCGATTTATACATTATCATTGGGAGATTTATACACTATTTTTGCCTAGGCAATTTATACATCTCTTCTAGATGATTTATATGATTTTTTTGTGATTTGTAAAATCCCATGAAATATTCATTTATCTTCTCAGTTTTATCAAGAATTGTAAAATCTGATGTAATTCCATACTTCATCACTTCAAAAACATCACTTTAACACAATAACCTCTAATCACTGAATGATCACAAGTTATCTTTTATTTTTGTTTATTGAACATGTTGACTATAGGTGTATCTAGATAGTATTTTTCCCCCCCCCCCAAACCAAATAATGCTTTTGATTCCAATGGAATAGTTGGACAAGTAGACACTAAGAGTATAAATTAACCATTAAGCATAATGGGTAAGAGTCTCTAAGACTAGGGTTTAACAAGATCATCATTGCTTTTAATCCCTCTAAGATTAGATATAAATCAGCAAATAAGGATGCTTTATACAGATACTTTAATTGTGACAAAATTAATGTGTCTAGGTCTTAGGATAAAGTCCCACCTAAGTATAAGAATGATATATCTCTTCGAGATAAGTAATCGGATTAATGATGGCTAATACAATTTTATATCATAAGGTTCAACCGCTCTTTTATCTTATGTTAATTTGCTGCGTGGTTAAAGTGTATTGAATTGTATTGTTAGTCCCCCAACCAAACCGTGCCAGTTCTCTCAGGCTGTAAACACCCCTTTTTACCTGTTTAAAATTAGTATATAAGAAACTAACATAGGATTAACATAGGTTTGACTTAGATTAGAATTAACTTAGATTAGATAACTAAAATATTAATAAATTAAGATATTTAACCTCGCTTCAAGTGTTTTCGATACCTAACTTTGCCACGAATCAACCAACCCCGACCCGGGTACAAACAAACCCTTAAATGTTTTTTTGGTTATATTTAGCAAAATATAAATTTTAAAACTTGAATCCATAAAAATATACAACCACAAAATGACACATTAAGGTTTTTGGCGCTGCTGCTGAGGTGAGTGAAAATTAATCTGATTTTATAATTTTATATTTTGGTTATAACATTAGCTCCTAACCCTTAGTAGTGAGTGTTATAATTAGGTTTAGTGTAATATCTTAGTATATTCTGTATATTTTGTATATTTGTTTGTTTAATTGATTGCTTGTATGTTTTTGTATTTAATTTAATTGTTTTCCAAATACATTGTTCTGGTCGATAACTCGATACGGCGTATCTACTTCCATTGGATACGGCGTATCCAACTTTCTGTCCAATACATCATATTTATTCAACTGATTAATATGGCGTATCTACTTCCATTGGATACGGCGTATCGATCATCTAAAATAGAATCAGAATCCTATGTTTTCATATTTGATTTTTGTGCTAAATTTTTTTCTATCCTAAAGAGTCCATCCTACTGATTATTTATCCCTTGTTACAGGTAGTGCATGACAAGGAGTTCGACGAGCGAACTATTCACACCCTACAAAGAACCTGAACGAGAATTTCGATCATCTAGGAAGCACTTCAAGATACTAAGTCTTGACAAATTGAGATCACCAGATTTTAATTTATTTTCTGACCAAGAAAACTCGGAGGAAGAAGTTGCGGAAACAATGGCGGAAACTATGGAGCAATACATGAGCAAGACCCGAGCTGACTATGGATCATGGGTTGCTAGGCCCAAAATTGAAGACAAGGATAACTTTGAACTAAAGGTCCAATTTCTATTTTTTTACCCTACCCCACCACCCCCCCCCCCCCCCTCAAGGACACTACTAACCAAGTGTGACCCTTCAGCGGTTCCGATCATGAAGGTGCGAATGAACACATTAAGACAGTTCTTGAGATCGTCAATCTATTCCACATTCCAAATATTACTATAGACCAAGTGATGCTTAGCGCATTCCCTATGTCCTTAATCGGAGCCGCAAGCCAATGGCTAAGAAACGAACCAACCGATTCAATTACAACCTAAGATGATCTCAAAACAAAATTTTTGAACAAATATTGTCCACCTGCTCGAACTGTAAAGAAAATGAAGGAAATCAACAACTTTTAGCAAGAACCTGATGAAAACCTTTACCAAGCATGGGAACGATTTAAAGAACTCTTGATGAAGTGTCCTCAACACTATTTAATGGAGATGCAGGAGGTAATTTTGTTCTATAATGGATTGGGAATTCCTACTCGACAGATTCTTATTTCAAGAAGTGCAATACCATCCAAGACTGTTGCTGATGAAAAGGTGGCCATCCAAGAAATGGTTGAATACTCTCAAAAATCGACAGATTCTTGATTCAAGAGGTGCAAAACTATTTGAGACTGCTGCTGATGCAAAGGTAGCCATCTAAGAAATGGCTGAATACTCTCAGAAATAGCACAATGGAACATCTAGGTCAAGAAGTACTAAAACTTCAGACGGATTGGCAGCTATACAAGCATAACTCAATAATCTTGGAAGAGAGATCAAGAAAGTAAATCAAAAAGTCTATGCTGCTCAAGTTGGATGCGAACAATGCAAAGGACCTCACTACACCAAAGATTGCCCACTCAAAGAAGAATGAAAAACCCTCAAGGAAGCTTACTACACGTAATTTGGTGGACCTTTTTAAGGTGGATGATATAGAGCAGCAGCTCCTGGATTCTATCAAAGGAACAATGTGAATCCTTCGTACCAAGAACGAAGACAATGTATGGAAGATACCCTGAGCAAGTTTATAAGTGAATTAACAAAGAGACATGAAGAAAACTCAAATATGGTTAAAGAAATCCGAGCTTCGACAGATGCTGCCATTAGAAACCAAAGAGCATCGATTAAGACTTTGGAGATTCAAATCGGGCAAATGAGCAAAGTACTACAGTAAAGAGGATTTGGAAGTCTACCTAGCTCTACTGAAGTAAACCCGATAGATCAAGTCAAGTCGATCTCGACTACTATTGAAGCTGATTCATACCCGATATGCCGTATCCACTGGACAGAACCGTACACTAATGTACAAGACAAGACAAATGACGATTCCGTTTCTAAGTCATTTGAATGGTTACTACTGTGAAGAAAAGAAGGGATCATATGGACCACAATTCTCGGAAGCTTACTCTGAAGCTTCACATATCAATAATTCCATACCCAGAAAGGAGAAAGACCCAGGGAGTTTCACTTTACCTTACTTTATTAATAATGTATGCTTTGATAATGCCCTTGTTGACTTAGGAGCTAGCGTTAGTGTTATGCCTCTCTCAACCTACCTTAACTTAGGATTAGGCAAATTAGCTCACACTAAGTTGACAGTTGAATTAGCACACGTGGACTGTGAAATATCCAAAAGGAATAGCTGAAAACGTGCTAGTAGGTATTGGTAAATTTGTTTTCCTAGTAGACTTTATAATTCTAGATATACCCAAGGATATCAAAGTGCCCTTGATCCTCGGAAGACCATTTTTGTCTACCGCCCGTGCTAAGATTGATGTTTACAAAAGAAAGATTACTTTAAGGGTCGGGAAAGAAAGGATTGTTTTCACAAGGGTTAAACTTGCTAGTAGTTTAGTTAAAAGGGTCTACATGCTAAGTTTGAGAGAAATAATGGAACTTGATTTAGAAGCTAGGATTATGGGAGAGACTTTGGTGTTAAATAGATCATTAGACCCTTTCTTTGAGGATTACACTGAATTAAATGATCTAAATAAACCATTTGAGCTTAGGAGAAATCAAGGTGATGATTTAATACCCACCATTGAGGAAGGTGAGGTAATTGAGAAATTTAGAACTAGGGATGATGAACTTGATGCTGGAATTGATGATCACCCTAGTTATTGCGACTATGATAAAAAGATCCATATAGATTGTTCTCACAACTTAAAGTTTTCATGCATGATAGGATTTGAATTTACACACGCTAACTTCTTCCCATTATTGTATGTCAATGTGATGTCCAAAAAGTTTTATAATTCTATAATGAAAGATAAGATGGTGTACAAAGGGAATAATGTTATAAGAGCTTTAATGAATGTGCCTATTTTTGTTGGAACCTTTTCTGTTGTGACGGATTTTGTAGTTTTAGAAAATATGGATGTTTATCGTGATGAAGGAATGGGCGATGTTATTTTTGGTGAACCGTTTTTGAGAGAAGTTGGAATTAAAACAAGACGGTTCGAAGGGATGATTACCATTTACAATGGTAATGATGAAGTAACTTACCAAATGGTGCGATCACATCCGAGGTTTAAACACCACACTAATGAGCAATGCAACAAGATTCCACCATTACTGAAGGTAAGTAAAGATGATAAGATGAATGGAATCTCACATCCATACCAAAAGCTTAAGGGGTTCTACAAAGGAGTATTGAATTTAGGACCCGATTACATTCGAGATGCGAAGATGGAAGAATGGCTCACACGCGGGCACATTAGCGTGCATGAGATGGAATGGTGAAGAGAAGCTGAAGAAAAGTCTAACTTAAAGACTTTGCTGTAAACAAAAGTGCTTCCCGGGAGACAACCCGGATTGTTATTTAATTTTATCGAGTCTGTCTTCCCAGACATCAATACGGCGTATCCGCTCCATATCATACGGCGTATTGATTGTCTGGACGTTATCAGTCTTTACTTTTTATGCACTTTAAAAACATTATTGTCAATTCTGGCAATACGGCGTATTCATGCACATGATACGGCGTATTCACCAAAACTGACCCGTATTTAGTTTGTTTAAGTTTAGTTTAAATTAACTGTAGGTACCAAGATAGGAATACACATTTTTTTCCTATGTTTTATACAGGACCTCGTGAAAGAAATATCGACGAATATTGGTGGAGAATTTACAAAATCTGAAGATCTTGAAGTGTTGGAGTCTTGAAACTTCAAGGCGGCTATTCAACACAATCTTGCTCAAATAAACTCAACATGGAGAATCTACCGAGCAAATATCAGGGGAGTTTCTCATTCTAATTCTTTTTAATTCCTGTATTTAATGTTTTATCTATACAACGAGGACGTTGTATAATTCAAGTGGGGGGATAGAATTAGAATGTTTACTTGTCCTAATTTTTACACTAAAATGCTTAAATTATGCTCAAATTTAAAACTTTTTCAAGCATACTTTTGTGAAATTACTTGATACATAACCCGCACACAATAACCATTGTTAGATATTGTGAGGATTTAGCCTATCTGTTTCCAAATGTTTACCCAAATTCCACAAAAATATGAGTGTGCCGATGATGTTTTTAGACTTTAAAACTTGGCTTGGTATATCTATTCGAGACCGCAATAATGAGTACTATGGATTTTGATGGAGTAACTTGTCTAAATTGGTAAATTTTAGGATTACACCCAAATCGCCTTTATATGTTGCTTATTAACTAACTACACTGGTTAGTTAACCCCCATATAAACCCTTTGTTTACTCTCACTTTAAGAGTAAGATACCCCTAAAACAACCCGTAGAGCCAATCCTTTAGGAACTACACCAATTATTTGTTTCGTTACATCTTTACACCTTAGCCTATTTTGGTATGGTTGGAAGAAATTTGCACATCGCAAATGGGAATATAATTATAGTCAAACCTCGTGTATTTTTACTACCATCACAATTAATGGTACATCCGAAGAATGAAGAATTATCGAAGTAATTATCCGGAATTATTATGATCGTGAAGATGGTGAAACTACACCAAGTTTTGTAGTATAGTGTTAACAAAAAAAATTAAAAAAAATTGGAAAAAATTAGAAAAATAGCAATAAAAAAGAGAAGGAAAGTTTAAAGATAATCGTTTCATAACTACCGAAGGAATTACACGAAGGATCGATTATTCGTTGATACAAATCTACGATGTAGAGTATTGTATAAAGTGGAAGATATCGCCACTTGCCTTGTAAAGTATGTAGAGTTTGGGATGAATGGGAAGTTGACCGTTACGGGAACGCCAACTTAGGTTGTTGTTTTTGATCTATGATCAAGACGTTGTAAATAGTTGTGTCTTTATCATGGTAACGGTCGGGAAAAAGTGTCTAGCAACTTGTATTTTAGACTTAATCTATTTGTTTCGTAATTTTTATTTAACTACAATTTAATTCCCTTTCCTAATCATTAACCATGGGTTTTACGCGAATGAGGATGTGATCGAGCATACATGTCTATTCTGTCGTTACGGCCATGTATGCATGTCTCAGCTGCCTTGTTGGTTTATTACTATTAGTGAAAGTTAGAAGTTCCATACCCTACTATTCCTACACTTTAGCTTATTCGAGGTGGGAGTGAGTAGTCACATTCGTCTATCCCGTCGTTACGGCTGTATGTGTAGGGTCTTTGTTGCCCTCCTAGAATATTGGCATCGATAAAGATTAGTTAGAGTAATCAACCCTAAGCCTTCTCATATAAACCCATATTTACCTTTATAAACTTGTTACTCCTAAGCTTTAGCAGTAGAGATGTATATCCTTTCCAAGCTTATGATAGAATACTCGTCACGACCGAGCAATTGAGCAAATTATTTACATGTTACCACATAGATTAGTTAAGTGATTTGAGTGTTTTCATCTTCCTATTTCGTGAGGTGTTTGGTTGTGTACTTGTAATAGATCAAATATATGCTTTAAACAGAAACATCCATAGGGATACATTTTTATAAACTTCTAAAGGCTACTTGAGGACAAGTCGGATTCAAGTGGGGGATATTTATAACACCCTATGTTTTAGGTCATTGTACGACGTTATTTATTTAACTATTTATTTTTAGTGTTGTACGCGTTTGCTTTTAATTTCAAGTGTTAAGTTAAACCGCGTAAGCTAAAAATGATCATTCAACGTAAACGGGCATCAAACAATTAAATATTTATGTCAAGCAAGTGTTAGATAACTATTTGGAGGATAATTATTAACTTTGTACATTTTATTTTTATTGGTTACGTAAAGTGTTTACGTTTCGCGATAAAGTACGTTTAGGCATACCCGGAACCACCAAAATCAATCTACGCTTCAACAAATACCCATGTTTATATCCAATGCTCAATGTTTCATAAAACTTCACCCATATTTATTATGTTAGACATTGTGCACATAAAAGAACCAAGCTAGAACTTATACACTTCAAGTATACACTTTATGTTAAAACTACACTTTTAATGCTTCAAGTAATACATGTATTTTCATAAGATATCTAAACTCACCAACTAGAAAATCCCTTCCCCCCCCTATTCGGCTGAAATATGTCCCAAGGGGGACATATAGCACACAATTTATCAACATGGCCTTTGTACAAACTCTTTTCATTTAAACCTTAAAGACTTTTAAATATCTTGACCAAAGACTTCCCCATTTCACTCCTTATGTCTTATGACTCATACAAGTGAGCTTTGACTAGTATTATGGGTATATAAGGCATGCACTAGTAAGTAGAACACACACACTTTCATTTCACTTAATAAAAACAACCATATTCTCTCTTTTTCTCTTTAAAACCCACGGCCAAAACCAAAACACATACACAATACATACAAAATTTATTTACCACATTTCCAAGTATTCCTACAACATATCTAAGATATCCTAAGGTGTTTAGAAGGTTTGGTTTGGGGTTTACAAGTGTTAAAGCAAGGAAGGTTTTTGGATTAGGGTTTTCTTGGATTTAGGGTTTTCAAAGTGTTGGAAGCTAGGGTTTGTTTGCTAAACAAGGGTTTAGATATTGTTGTTCATCACCATACATCATATTAAGGTTATCTAAAAACCTTAATCTCTTTACTTTCATGATTTTATGCATATATGATGTTTATATAGTTAATCACCATCTAAGGAACTTATTTACATGTAAAATAGAATTTTTACTTATGATCATGGTATGATATACTTTGTCATGTGCTATATTGTAGTTAAGAACATGTGAGGATGGAAGTATATACATTATATAAGTGTGGTTTATGTATAAAAGCATATATAAACAAGTTACCAAAAAGTGTATTTATAAAGGTTCATGAACAAATAAGTCTGTAGACATATGGATCTTGTGATTCTTAGACAATATTTGGACAAATCATGGACTAAGGACCCTAAAAATGTAAGACATGTGATATAAGTTGCTGTAATAGACTTGTAACAAAGTGGTTAAACTAAAAAATTATAAAAACTAGTTTTAATCACATTTGAACAAAAACATCAAATGTTTCTGTTTTAATTCGAAACAAAACCTATTTATTTTATGTTTTTATAATATACTACATGTCATGAGCATTCCAAAAAGGTAAGAAACTCGAAAAACCGAGCTATAATGAAGGAGATACGTAATTTACAAGTTACACGATAATAAAAGCGTTTATAAAAGAAATTTTATAAAAACCATTCACTTTTAACTTCTGATATATACAAATGGTTATTTTTCTCAGATAATACATATTTCTAGGATTTCAAAACATTAAGAATCATAATTTTTTGATCAATAACGAAGGAGTTATGGATTTTTCCGCGTTTACGATAATTAAAGTTTATAAAAATAATTTTATAAATTATGTACAATAAAAATCACTATTCATATCAGATACATTTTGGAAAATACATTAATTAGATAAAACTTTTAATTACGAAGACGTGCTCGAAAGAATCACTAAAATCAGAGTTAAAACGAATAAGATACGACATTTACGAGTTTACGATAACTAAATTTATAAAAGTGTATGAACAGTAAAAAGTTCTGTTCACCAGAGGACTTAAAATATGAAAATGTAATATTTTGATAACTCGTCTTAATACAAAAGCGTGGACATAAGAAACGTAAGAAACGGACTTAAAACGATAAAGTTACGTCATTTTTACTAAAGAGATATTTATAAACGTTTTTACTTTAGGCCAAAACACATATTAGTACCCTAAATTTGGCAAAGTGAATCATCTAGTACCCTAAACTTTTAAGGGTGCAGAATGGTACCCTGAACTTGACAAAATATAATTTCTACTACCCTATACTAATAAACTCAACAATTAATTATTTTTTTCTTTCTAAAAGTCATTTTAGTAGAGTATTTAATAAATAATTTATAGTAAAACTTTTAGCTAGGCAAATATATTTTTTTCCTAAAATTTAATTATTTTTTATCTTTTAAAAATTAATATAGTATTTTAGTTGATTATTTAGAATGAAAAGAATGTATATGTAGCATTGATTTTTAAAATATTTTTAGCGCGCTACTTTTAATATATCTTCGTATAATATAATTAAATGTTTATTTCAAATAATTTTTAGATCAACTTATAACTAACTACATAGGAATTTTGTAATTTTTAATTTAAATATGCATATAAAGAACTAAATAGTCAAATTGTTATTGTTTCAAAATTATTTGAAACGAACACATTAGTATATAATACGGAAATTTATGTATGGAACAATACTTTATAGAAAGTGAACTACCGCACTACTTTTGATAGATAGATATTTGTATTATATACTTAAGTGTTCGTTTCAAGTAATTTCAAGACAATAACAATTTGACTATTTATTTATTCATATGCATATATAAATTGAAATTTACAAAACTCATATATAGTTAGTTATAAGTTGATCTAAAAACTATTTGAACAAACATTTAATAATATAATAAGAAAATATATTAAAAGTAGCGCGCTAGAAATATTTTAAAAATCAATGCTACATATACATTCTTTTTATTTTAAATAAATAATTAAAATACTATATAAAGTTTTAAAATAAAAAATAATTAAATTTTAGGAAAAAAAAATATTTGTCTAGCTAAAAGTTTTACTATAAAATATTTATTTCAAAATATTATACTAAAATAATTTTTAGAAAGAAAAATAATAATTAATTGTTGAGTTTATTAGCATAGAGTAGTAGAAATTCTATTTTGTCAAGTTCAGGGTATCATTCTGCTCCTTTAAAAGTTTAGGTTACTAGATGGTCAACTTTGCCAAGTTCGGGGTACTAATATGTGTTTTGGCCTTTACTTTATAAATATGATTTCACAAATACAATTAGATGGTGATGTAGCTATATAGAAGTATATGTGGTATTAGTTAATCAAAGTGCTTAGTACTTATACGACCTATATTTAATTAGGTTGCATTCAGTCATTATTGTGACGCATTTTCTGTTATACTTGGATTATTCATTCACTCGAGGTGAGTTTATAGCCCCACGTTTTACATTTATAATGATTTACAAATTTTGGGGTGAGAAATATATGCATGTTTTACAATTGGACGCAAGTGGACATTTCACATTACGATTACGTGTTTGCCTAAGTAGCGATAACCCTCTAAACCCATTATCATGAACTATCAATTACTTGTTATGAGCACGAATGTTATAAATAGATCTATTTGGGATTGGCATCCACTGTGCTGGTATGCCAGACAACGAACGTATACCATATCGGACATAGGATGTCGGACATAGGGATACATTGGTGGTCGTTATTTTGGAAGTCATATGCATAAAAGATTTGGTTGCATTACATTTTGGGGGGAAAATGTTATAGACTAGAATCTTTGTATTTTGAACATCAAACAAGTGAAGCTTCGGGCTTTTGTAACAAACAATTTGTTAAATCTAATGTATTAGTTTTAAACGACTTTTAAATGGTCGTTCTTATATATATCTTGTGTTATTAATCTATGAAGTACCAGCCCCAGACCCATATTCCGCTGTGATCCAATTTGGGGTGTTATAGATTGGTATCAAGAGCCAAGGTTATAGAGAACCAGGTCAAATGTTTTTGCTGGACTATAACCATTTTCAAACATTGCATTCATACAAAGGGGTTTTCACGGGACATACATACACTAGTTGTTGCATTAGTTAGTTAGACTAGATGCATTCATGATTGATATACATGTTATAAAATACTATGCATATTACTATAAGAGTCTTATATTAATACTTATATAAACTACTTTTGATTTTCAGATTTGGTCATGTCGGATTCAGAGGATTCCACAGTCACTTACACGAAGGTATCTAGTCCGTTCGAGGATCTGTCAGACATAGGATATTCGAGAGTCGATGGACTGCCCATGATGCTGGAGGACCCTTATATGGAGGCCGCTCTTCAGGCCCCACCATCTCCTGATTATGTGCCGGGTCTTGAGTACCCACCTTTACTAGATTTTGTTCCTGAGCCTCTATATCCGGAGTTTATGCCATAGGAGGATGATGTGTTTCCAGGTGAGGAGCAGCCACTGCCTGCTATTGTCTCACCTACTACCGACTCACTAGGATACATTGTAGACTCCGATCCAAAGGAGGATCCTGAGGAGGACCCCACTGATTATCCTATTGCCGGAGGAGATGATGACGATGATGAAGACGATGATGATGATGAGTCATCCGATGATGACGAGGATGATGATGATGTTGAGGATGACGAGGATGAGGAGGAGGAGGAGCACCCAGCTCTGGCCGACTCTGTCCCACTACCTATACACCGTGTTACGGCTAGGATGTCTATTCGAGATCAGCCACCTACACCATTTTGGTCTGAGACAGAGATTGCCAGACTTCTTGCCATACCATTACCACTTTCCCTATTGTCATCACCACTACCTCAGATTCCCTCACCACCACTACCAGTATCATTACCAATACTTGTATCACCTCCACCACTACCTGCTAGCCCTACTTATCCTTTGGGATATAGAGCCGCTATGATCCGGCTGAGAGCTGAGACACCATCTACTTCCCATCCACTACCATCGAGTACACCACCATCAAGGACACCACCACTCCTACCTATACCTTTACCTACTCCATCACCACCTTTTCTTCTTCCCTCTACTGTCTATAGAGCAGGTGTTTCCGAGGTTACATTGCCACCTCAAAAGAGGTTTTGTATTGCTCTAGGTCCGAGATATGAGTTCGGTGAGAGTTCATCTGCTCCCAATGCTATACCCACTAAAGGTTTTAAAGCAGACTATGGATTCGTTGACACTTTGGATGATGAGATTAGGGAGACCCTGAGAGATATGTTGGTTATGAGATTATAGATACTTAGGATGAGATGGTTGAGGACATGCAGGGACACCAACAGCTACTGATAAGTGCTTAATTACACATATCTTTTACCTCTAAAAACGAGCTTAAATGACCAAAAACAGACAAAAACTGCCAAATATATGTTTGTTTTGCATTTGTATTGTGCAGGAAGTGGATATCATCAAAAAGACAGAAAACCAAGCCAAAATGACAAAACTGAGCATGGAATGGAAAAGACTGTGCAAAATCAAGGCCAAAGTCCAAAAATGCCAAAGTCAGAGTCAATACTGAAGAATCAGCAGTCAAACCGGAGCCGGAACTGAAGAATACTATTGAATGCAATCTTAACCCATCTGATGGGCCGGGAAAGCCCAATAGTATAACTATGAAGACTGTGAAGACCAAATGGGCCCTCAATCAATTTCAACAGCCCATTTGTGTGCAATTGACAAAGACTGTGAAGACTTTGAAGGCCCAATCCTAGCCCAGTTACAGCCAATCTCAGCCATTGTACACACAAAACCCACTTCATAACCTTATTGGGCTTGAAAAAGCCCAATAACCAAACCTGTACCTTATTGGGCCCAAACCCAAACCCAGTGGGCCCAATACAAGCCCAAACACAAAACCCAAGCCCAATAACCTTTTTACAAAACCATAGGGACTTGTTGTGTTATTTTCAAAAGTATTTTATAAAGAAAAAGAGCTAAAAAGAGTCCAGGGACTGAAACTGCCAATTGGCATTTCTTTTACAATTTTAAAAGCCAAGGACTGTTTTTGTAATTGTTCAAATCCTTCTTTATTTCTCTTTTTATAAAACCACAGGGACCAATAATGAAATTACCCTAACCTTTTATATCTTTGTTTTAATAAAAGCCAAGGACCAAATCTGTCACTTTCCAAACTAGTTTATAACTAAAACTCGGCTTAAATAAAATGAAAATAGAAAGGCAATGATCGACCAAGGTATTACTGATGCTTTGGCAGCACGTGATGCTGACAGAAACACGAATGGCGATGACAGCCATAATTTAGGAGCGGGTGTTAGAAGGACAGAACGAGTTGCTAGAGAGTGCACTTACCCAGACTTCATGAAGTACCAACCTCTAAATTTCAAAGGCACGAAAGGAGTTATCGAATTAATTTAATGGTTTGAGAAAATGGAAACTGTATTCAGTATAAGAAACTGCTCTGTGGAAAACTAAATCAAGCTTTCCACTTGTAGTCTTCTTGCAGGTGCTCTATCGTAGTGTAACTCCCACGTTAGGACTGTTGTCATGATTTGCTTATGCAATAACATGATAGACTTAAAAAGAAGATGACAGACAGTACTGCCCGAGGGGCGAAGAATTAAGAAGCTCGAGGCTGAGTTGTGAATTTGAAGTTGGAATGAGAAAAGGTACCGACGTGATAGGTTACAACCAACGTTTTCAGGAACTGGTATTGCTGTGTGTTAGAATGTTTCCTAGAGAACCAGACAAGATTGAGAGATATGTTGGTGGTTTGCCCGACATGATCCACAGAATTGTAGTAGCATCAAATCCTAAGACAATGCAAGAGGCGATTGAAATAGCAACTGAACTGATGGATAAGAAAATCCGTACTTTTGCTGAATGACAGAGTAAAAACAAAAGAAAGCAAGATCATAACCAACAACAACAACAACAACAAAACAAGAGGCAGAACACTGGCCGGGCCTACACTACAGGATCTGGTGAGAAGAAACCTTACGGAGGATCTAAACCTCTGTGTCCTAAATGCAACTATCACCACGATGGTCCATGTGCTCCCAAATGCCACAAGTGCAACAGAGTTGGCCATCTGGCCCGCGACTGTAGGAGTCCTACAAATACTAATGCTAGTAACAATCAGAGGGGCACTGGGGCAGGTCAGAAACCTACTTGCTATGAATGTCGAGCCCAGGGACATTTTAAAAAGGATTGTCCAAAGCTGAAAAACAACGACCGTGGTAACCAAGGTGGAAATGGAAATGCTCTAGCGAAAGTGTATTACTGAAGGTCCGTGCCAGTGACAACCCAGACTCAAACGTCGTTACAAGTACGTTCCTTATAAACAACCGCTATGCTTCTGTCTTATTTGATACTGGTGCCAATAGAAGCTTTGTGTCTACTGCATTTAGCTCCCAAATTGATATCACGCCATCTACCTTAGATCATTATTATGAATGTTGAACTAGCTGACGGGAGAATAATTGGTTAAACCGTATATCATTACGGGTTTGAACATTAAATTTCTTAAATCACCCGTTCACATAGATTAACCCGTAAACTTGGTATTTCTTGACGTCATAATCGGTATGGATTGGTTGGCAAAGTACCAAGCTGTCATCGTTTGTGCTGAGAAAATCGTTCGTATTCCTTGGGGAAATGAAACGTTGATTGTTCGGGGTGACGGAAGCGACCGGGGAAACGAGACTCGTTTGAACATCATCTCGTGCACTAAAACGCAAAAGTACATGCTAAAAGGATGTCCTATCTTTTTGGCACATGTTACTACAAAGGAGACTGAAGACAAGTCAGAGAAGAAGCGACTTGAGGACGTACCGATCATTCAAAATTTTCCTAAAGTTTTCCTGAAGACTTGCCGGGTCTCCCTCCGACTCGACAAGTGGAATTCCAAATTGATTTGATACCTAGTGTTGCACCTGTAGCACGGGCACCTTATCGATTGGCCCCGTCCGAAATGAAAGAATTGTCAGACCAACTGAAGGAACTATCCGACAAGGGCTTCATAAGACCCAGTTCCTCACCTTGGGGAGCTTCGGTCTTGTTTGTCAAGAAGAAGGATGGATCGTTTCGAATGTGTATTGACTACCGAGAGCTGAACAAGCTAACGGTGAAGGTGTAGATTTTGACCTTTTGCCTTGGTTAAGGGCATTTGGTTGAGATTTGCATTTGTGTTATTTTATATATGCGTACTATATCACGAATCAGCTATCATTCGGGGTTGTACATTATATTTCTTAAATCTCCCATTCAACATAGACTTAATGCCAATAGAACTTGGTAGTCTTGACGTCACAATAGGTATGGATTGGTTAGCAAAGTACCAAGCTGTCATCGTTTGTGTCGAGAAAATCATTCGTTTTCCCTAGGGAAATGAAACGTTGATTGTTTGCGGTGACGGAAGTGACCGAGGAGACGAGACTCATTTGAACATCATCTCGTGCATTAAAACGCAGAAGTACATGCTAAAAGGATGTCCTATCTTTTTGGCATATGTTACTACAAAGGAGTCTGAAGACAAGTCGGAGAAGAAGCGACTTGAGGACGGACCGATCATTCAAAATTTTCCTGAAGTATTTCCTGAAGACTTGCCGGGTCTCCCTCCGACTCGACAAGTGGAATTCCAAATCGATTTGATACCTGGTGTTGCACCTGTAGCACGGGCACCTTATCGATTAGCTCCATCTGAAATGAAGGAATTGTCGGACCAATTCCAAGAACTTCTAACAAGGGCTTCATAAGATCCAGTTCCTCACCTTGGGAAGCTTTGGTCTTGTTTGTCAAGAAGAAGGATGGATCATTTCGAATGTGCATCAACTATCAAGAGCTGAACAAGATGACGGTAAAGAATCGTTATCCACTCCTAAGGATCGATGATTTATTTGATCAACTACAAGGATCCAATGTTTATTCTAAGATAGACTTGCGATCAGGTTATCAACAGCTTCGAGTACGGGAAGAAGATATTCCGAAGACGGCATTCAGAACTCGATATGGTCATTATAAGTTCCAAGTTATGCCATTTGGCTTGACAAACGCACCAGCGGTATTTATGGAACTCATAAACCGCGTGTGCAAGCCATTTTTGGATAAATTTGTGATCGTCTTTATCGACGATATTCTCATCTACTCCAAGAAAAAGAAGGAACACGAAGAACATCTTAAGGCAATTATGGAATTGCATAAGAAAGAGGAGTTTTACGCTAAATTCTCTAAATGTGAATTTTGGCTTCCGAAGGTATAATTTCTCGGCCACGTGATTGATAGTTAAGGCATTCACGTAGATCCCGCCAAGATTAAATGCATAAAATATTGGGCATCTCCTAAAATGCCAATGGAGATTCGGCAATTTTTAGGTCTTGCTGGGTATTACCGAAGATTCATCGAAGGATTTTCGAAGATCGCCAAGCCAATGACCAAGCTTACTCAGAAGAAGGTCAAGTTCGTTTAGGGCAACAAACAAGAAGCAGCGTTTCAACTTTTGAAACAGAAGTTATGTAGTGCACCAATTCTGGCTTTACTTGAATGAAGCAAAGATTTTATCGTATACTGCGATGCTTCGATCAAAGGTTTGGGCATTGTGTTGACGCAAAGAGAGAAGGTGATTGCTTATGCATCATGCTAATTGAAGATTCATGAGAAGAACTATATGACTCATGATTTATAACTTGGAGCAGTAGTGTTTGCTTTAAAATTCTGGAGACACTATCTGTATAGAACCAAGTGCATGGTGTTCACAGATTACAAGAGTTTACAACACATTCTTTATCAAAAGGAGCTAAACATGAGACAACGTCGTTGGTTAGAGTTGCTCAACGATTATGATTGTGAAATATGTTACCACCTGGGGAAAGCAAACGTAGTGGCCGATGCCTTAAGCCGTAAAGAATGGAATAAGCCATTACGGGTTCGAGCCTTAGTCATGACTATTGGTTTGAATCTTCCTAAACAAATTTTGAATGCTCAGACTGAAGCACGAAAACCAGAGAACATCAAGAACGAAGATGTTGGAGGTATGTTGATTGAAAATTCAAAGGATCAAGAGAAACGTAGAACGAAAAAGTTGGAACCCAGCGTGGATGGAACTCTATGCTTAAATGGTAGGAGTTGGTTACCCTGTTATGGCGATTTGAGGACTGTGATCATGCATGAGTCCCACAAGTCAAAATACTCTATCCATCCGGGTTCTAACAAGATGTATCAGGACATGAAGAAGCTATATTGGTGGCCTAATATGAAGGCCGACATCTCCACCTATGTTAGCAAATGCTTGACTTGTGCTAAGGTCAAGGCTAAACACCAAAGGCCATCGGGTTTGTTGGTGCAACCTGAGATGCCTCAATGGAAGTGGGATAATATCATGATGGATTTTTTTACGAAGCTTCCTAAGTCGTCACAAGGTTATGACACCATTTGGGTGATTGATAACTGACTTACTAAATCTGTCATCTTTGTACCAATGAGGGAAACTAATCCCATGGAAAAGTTGGCAAGGATGTACCTAAAAGAGGTGGCCACAAGGCATGAGATATCAGTCTTAATCATTTGTGATCGCGACCATAGGTTTGCGTCAAATTTCTGGAGATCACTTCAGAAGGCTTTGGGTACAAATTTAGATATGAGTACTGCATATCATCCACAAACTGACGGGTAAAGCGAGAGGACTATTCAAACTCTCGAGGATATGATGAATGCTTGTGTGATCGACTTTGGAAAGGGTTGGGTTAACCATTTGCCGTTAGTCGAGTTTTCATATAATAATATCTATCACGCTAGCATTAAGGCTGCACCGTTTAAAGCACTTTACGATCGAAAGGGTCTTTTACTTGTTTGTTGGGCCGAGGTTAGAGAAGTTCAAATCATTGGTCCAGAGATAGTTCAAGAGACGACCGAGAAAATCATTCAGATTAAGCAAAGAATACAAGCTGCTCGTGATCGACAAAAGAGTTATTCTGATTTAAAGCGTAAGCCTATGGAATTTCAAGTTGGAGATAGAGTTATGCTCAAGGTTTCACCTTGGAAAGGAGTAGTACATTTTGGCAAACGAGGGAAGCTAAACCCCAGATATGTTGGACCTTTCAAAGTGTTGGAAAAGGTTGGAGCCGTTGCTTACAAGCTTGAACTTCCTCAAGAGCTAAGCAGGGTTCACAATACATTTCATGTATCCAACTTGAAGAAGTTTTATGCCGACAAACCATTAGCCATTCTGTTAGATGGACTACACATTGATGACAAGCTTCATTTTGTCGAGGAACCAGTCAAAATCATAAATCATGAAGTTAAACGGTTGAAGCGAAGCCGCCTTCCAATTATCAAGGTTCGATGGAACTCTAGGAGAGGTCTTGAGTTTACATGGGAACGTGAAGATCAATTCTGGAAGAAATATCCACACTTCTTCACAAAGACCGCACCATCGTCAAGTGTCGCGTCTTAATCCTTGAGGACAAGGCTCATTTAACGGGGGAAGACTATAACACCCCGTGTTTTAGGTCATTGTACGACGTTATTTATTTAACTATTTATTTTTAGTGTTGTACGCGTTTGCTTTTAATTTCAAGTGTTAAGTTAAATCGCGTAAGCTAAAAATGATCATTCAACGTAAACGAATATCAAACAATTAAATGTTTACGTCAAGCAAGTGTTAGATAATTATTTGGAGGATAATTATTAACTTTGTACATTTTATTTTTATTGGTTACGTAAAGTGTTTACGTTTCGCGATAAAGTACGTTTAGGCATACCCAGAACCACCAAAATCAATCTACGATTCAACAAATACCCATGTTTATATCCAATGCTCAAAGTTTCATAAAACTTCACCCATATTTATTATGTTAGCCATTGTGCACATAAAAGAACCAAGCTAGAACTTATACACTTCAAGTATACACTTTATGTTAAAACTACATTTTTAATGCTTTAAGTAATACATGTATTTTCATAAAATATCAAAAATGCAACTAGTACTCCCTCCTCTCCAAAAAATTCGGCACCATGTGCACCTAAGGAGACAAAAGAACACCTAATACCAACCAAGGACCATGTACAACCCTAGAGTTGTAAGACTTAGCTCATGACTAGTGGTTTTGACCACTAGTCAACCCTAATTCACTCTACATGTTTTGCCGCCCCCTTGCTATCTTTTGGTCTTTTTTAAAGTGCCTTTGACTAGTCCTTATGATATATAACACATGCATACAAGAAGATATAAACACACATTCATTTTCCCACTTTAATTCACTTATTTAAAAAACAACTCAAATTTTCTCTCATTTTCTCTTTAAAAAACCCACGCCAAAAACCAAAAAAACACATACACAATAATACAAAATTTATTTACCACATTTCCAAGTAATCCTACATCATATTTTAGATAATAATAAGGTGTTTACAGGGCTCTTGGTCTTGGGGTTTTACAAAGTTATTAAAGCAAGGAAGGTTTTTCGGAGTAGGGTGTTTGCTTGGATTTAGCGGTTTTCAATGGTAGAGGCTAGGTTTTGTTTGCTAAACCCAAGGGTTTAGAATTGTTGTCTCTATCACATAATTATATTAAGTGTTATCTTAAAAACTTAATCTCTTTATTATTTGATTGATTTTATACATATATGATGTTTATATAGTTAATCACCATCTAAGGAACTTATTTACATGTAAAATAGAATTTTTACTTATGATCATGGTATGATATACTTTGTCATGTGCTATATTATTGTTAAAAACATGTGAGGATGGAAGTATATACATTATATAAGTGTGGTTATGTATAAAAGCCTATATAAACAAGTTACCTAAAAGTGTATTTATAAAGGTTCATGAACAAATAAGTATGTAGACATATGGATCTTGTGATCCATGGATAATATTTAGACAAATCATAGACTAAGGACCCTAATAATGTAAGACATGTGATATAAGTTATTGTAATGGACTTGTAACAAAGTGGTTAAACTAAAAAGTTATAAAAACCAGTTTTAATCATATTTTAACAAAAACATCAAATGTTTCTGTTTTAATTCGAAAAGTAACCTATTTTTTTTATAAGATACTACATGTCATGAGGATTCCAAAAAGGTAAGAAATTCGAAAAACAGAGCTATAACGAAGGAGATACGTAATTTACAAGTTACACGATAATAAACACGTTTATAAAAGAAATTTTATAACAACCATTCACTTTTAACTTCTGATATATACAAATGGTTATTTTTCTCAGATACTATATATTTTTAGGATTTCAAAACATTAAGAATCATAATTTTTTGATCAATAATGAAGGAGTTATGGATTTTTCCGCGTTTACGATAATTAAAGTTTATAAAAATAATTTTATAAACTATGAACAGTAAAAATCACTATTCATCTCAAATACATTTTTGAAAATATATTAATTAGATAAAACTTTTAATAACGAAGACGTGCTCAAAAGAATCACTAAAATCGGAGTTAAAACGAATAAGATACGACATTTACGAGTTTACGATAACTAAATTTATAAAAATAAATTTATAAAAGTGTATGAACAGTAAAAAGTACTGTTCACCAGAGGACTTAAAATATGAAAATGTAATATTTTGATAACTCATCTTAATACGAAAGCGTGGACATAAGAGATATTTATAAACGTTTTTACTTTATAAATATGATTTCACAAATACAATTAGATGGTGATGTAGCTATATAGAATTATATGTAGTATTAGTTAATCAATGTGCTTAGTACTTATATGACCTATATTTAATTAGGTTGCATTCGGTCATCATTTTGACGCATTTTCTGTTATACTTGGATTATTCATTCAATCGAGGTGAGTTTATAGCCCCACGTTTTACATTTATAATGATTTACAAGTTTTGGGGTGAGAATCATATGCATGTTTTATAATTAGACGCAAGTGGACATTTCACATTACGATTACGTGTTTGCCTAAGTAGTGATAACCCTCTGAGCCCATTATCATGAACTGTCAATTACTTGTTGTGAGTGTGAATGTTATAAATAGATCTATTTAGGATTGACATCCCCATTCGGGTGAGTCATGCTCACTGTGTCGGTATGCCGGACAACGAACGTATACCATGTCGGACATAGGATGTTGCGGGTTAGAACATCATCACGGGCAATGTTGGCAATTTATATTGCAATTCATACATGTCGAGCTTCAGTGTCATGAGCTTAGGGAAACGTAATTACATTTTGGGGAAAAATTTGTTATGGACTAGAATCTTTGTATTTTGAACATCAAACAAGTGAAGCTTCGGGCTTTTGTAACAAACAATTTGTTAAATCTAATGTATCAGTTTTAAACGACTTTTAAATGGTCGTTCTTATATATATCTTATGCTATTGATCTATGAAGTACCACCCCCAGACCCATATTCCACTGCGTTCCTATTTTGAGGTATTACAATATTTGGTGACATTAAATAACTTCTATTTTATAGCTTTATTTATCCCATGTATTTAATCCATTTTGTATAATTATTGCAAAGGATTGTTATTTAATCGTTTATATTTGAGAATTGTAGTAATTATGGAGTACTTGGTGAATATTAGCAAAAAGCGTGCATTCTAGAGCTTAAATGAAGATATTTTGAAGATTAATGATTCTGACAACCAATACGCCGTATCCATCAAGGAAGATACGGCGTATCCGTGCCTGCACTCACCAAAAGACCACAAAGGAAACAAGCTCAATACGCCGTATTAAAGATATAATATGTGAAGATTATGGAAGATATCAAACGTGGTCCCTACTCCAAGAAACTCCAATACGCCGTATCCAATCCCTTGGATACGCCGTATCGAACCGACTTCCAGACAATATATATAGAAAACTCAAAAACGAGTTTTAAGTGTGCTAAATCATATTCTCGATACCTAAACCACAAAAGTCGATTTTCAAAGGAGAAAAAGAGCAGAAGAGGTCTTGCAACGCATTCCAATCCATAGAAGACAACGTGTAATTTCATATACTTTTGTAATCATTCAGTTTTTGGTATCATTCGTTAACTCGGTTAGTTTACCTTGGCTAAAACAATTACTCTTGTATTAATTATGATGTTTGAAGGCTAATACCTTCAGGTATTAGCCGTTATTATGAAGATCTGAATGTTTGGTTTTGTTTATATCTCGATTGCTTAATTTATCATTGTACGCTTGTTTATGTTTATCAATTCATACTTGTTTATGTGCTTTTGTATGCGACCTATCATTCAACTGGATCTAGTGATATGAACCAAGTAATCTAGATGCCAGGATATCTCTCTATATAGTAGTTTATACATCTAGAATCATAGGATCACAGATATTGTCCTTCTAAAATCGTGCTAAGGATACGCTTCTGGCTTAACTAGTTAACAGAAATTGCCTTTGGTTTATTGAACATGTTGACTAGTAGGTGAATCTAGATAATTCAACAAGTAATGTTCTGATTCCATTGGATAGTTAGACAAGTGGACTACTAGAGTATAAATTGCCATTAAGCAGTAAGTGGGTAAAGTCTCTATGAGCTAGGGTTTAACAAGATCACCATTGCTTTAATCCCTAAGATAGATTATAATCAGCAAATAAGGATGCTTTATGTGGATGCTTTAATTGTGACAGAATTAATGTGTCTAGGTCTTAGGATGAAGTCCCGCCTAAGTCTAAGAATGATATACCTCTTCGAGATAAGTAATCATTGCACTGAATAAACAAACCAACTTCTAATCAGATTAATGATGGCTAATACAGTTTTCTATCATAAGACTCGACCGCTCTTTTATCTTTTGTTAATTTGCTTACGCGGGTTAAAGTGTCTTGAATTGATTGTAGTCAGCAACTAAACCCGTGCCAGTCTCTTAGGCTGAAACCCCCCTTTTACCTGTTAGAATTAAGATTAGAACTAACATAGGATTAGCATAGGTTTGACTTAGATTACAATTAACTTAGATTAGATAACCAAAATATAAATAAATTAAGAGATTTAACCTCGCTTCAAGTGTTCGACACCCTACTTACCACAAATCTACCACAAACTGGGTACACTACTCGTTAAAGTGTTGTTTTTGGTTAAGTCGGCAAAATATAAATTTAAAACTTGAATAATAAAAATATACACCACACAACGACACATCAACATCATTACTTGCACCTTGTTGTGATTGTTCCAGTGCTAACTCATGCCTTAGTCAACATTATTCCCATATTTTCATTCACCTCCAAATCATACCTAAGGATTGCTATTTCTAACTATGGAATGTCTTTGGGTGGATCCCTCAAGTTTTGGTTGGATCATAGGACTTATACCTAACCATAACCACCTTATGACTTCATCGACGTCATGAATCAATTGGTTGTTGGGTATAAAGATCGTAACCATAAAACCATTGAAATTCAATCAAAGTGTTTGATATAAATCAAAATGTTTGACACTTTTAGAGTTTTATTTTGTCCTTACTCTTAGGCTTTTTTAGAAATGCTCCCCCTACACATGTGCATCGAGATTCGAAAGACTATTGCACAAGGAGGAAAGAGTTACACACTTCAGTCAAAGATGATCACATTTTAATTCGATTTTCTCCCCCTCAAAAATAGCATACCATATGATGTTTTTTATATCAATGGAATAAAATGGCTATTTAAGAATTTTGAAAGCACATGGGAGAAGAATGGTTATAGCATGAATTTATTAGAACTTTTTCTCTTCGCTCCCCCTCAATTAATAAGGGATAGAGATAGTGTCGAGTACACATTTTTGAAAGATTTTGAATTTGTTGAAAAATTCTTAAGAAAAAATTTACTCGGACACTATAAGTTAATGAACACATAAAGATTGTTATGAGAAGATGTGTTCACTAACATCAAAACTTTTGATGTGAATCTCAAGAGAGATAAGGTGCCTCAATATAGCACACGTCGTACAAGTACTAGTATGCTACACCTTTCACCACTGGACGAACTCCAAAGAGTAACGCAAGAGTATACAAGATACCCGGGTGCACGGTGGTGAAGTGAGAAAAGTTTGTAGTGTTGAGCATATAATTTTGAAGGATTTTGAATTATCATTGAGAAATTCTAGAAAAAATTATGCTCAGACACTACTTGAGAATCATAGATTCATGTTTTGGATACATAAAATATTTATAATGTAATGTACCCACAAACATTAGCACATTGGTTGTTAAAAGCTCCTCCTCAAAAATAGATATCAGTCAAAGGATCTATTGAGGACGGGTGAGTTGAACATATAATTTTGAAAGATGTTGAAAAATCTTTTTGATGAATTCTTAAAAATTTGTGTTTAACAAATTGACAAGACCATTTACTTGAGCTCAAGATTTATGAATATATAAATGAACGAGCTCAAGCCTGAGAAGTTGTAAGCTTCCGTTATGAGGATAAGTGTCCAACAATGCACACTCTCCTTTATCTGAAGAACGAGTCCTAAGCTGATATGTACTTAGAAGTCGTATGTTTTGAGAAAACTTTTGAAAAGTTTTTGTAAAGTATGCTCGAAAACAAGAAGATTTCTCTTCTTTTGAAGGTAAAGCGCACTGAAGCGTAGACTCCCCTTTTATTTGAAAACCGAGTTATGCACTAATGTGTACACAAGTCATTTTGATCAGAAAAATTATGGAAGATTTTAAAAACCTTTTGAAAAATTTTAAGTAAATTTTTCTCTAAGACAAGAAGATTTCTCTTCTTTTCTTAAGATAAGTGCACTGACACGTACACTCTCTTTTCTTTGAAAACACGGGTCTCGTACTAAAGTATATGAAAGCCATTGACTTGAGCTACAAAACTTTGAATGTTTTGATTGAATAACTCAAGACCAAAAAGATTTCTCTTTTCGTTGTTAAGAATAAATGCACTGAATCATACATTTTCCTTTTATTTAAAAACCGGGTTGTTATCTGACATTTAATAACAAACCATTATTTTGAAGCGCGGGTCCTGAAATGAAATGTCCAGAAGTCATTGACTTGAGCTATAAAACTTTGAATGTATTGATTGAATTGCTCAAGACAGAAAAGATTTCTCTTGTCGTTGTTAAAGATAAATGCACTGAAACGTACATTTTTCTTATATTTAAGGCAAGGGTTGTTATCTGACATTCAATAACAACCCATTAATTTGAAGCGCGGGTTGCAATCTGAAATGATTACAAGCCATTATTTTGAAGCACGGGTCCTGAACTTAAATGTGCTGAAGCCATTATGTTATCAAATTTTGAAAACCATTTGAAGGTTGTGTCAATTCAATGCAAAAAAGTTGAATTCCAACGAGGACTACAAACCAGTGTTTCATATGAAAATAATTCTTGAGGAATCAACAGAGATTTAAAATTCCTTTTGTTTTTCCATTTATTATGAAAACTTGGATTTTCTTGTGGAGTTTTAAATCTTGATGAAGAAGAAGATTTCCATCTATTGTTGAAACCCGGTGTTTCATTTTGAGAATTCATTTTTGAAATGAATGGAAATCTTCCACTGTTTGGAAATTTCAAAGCAGTGTCATTCTCGTTTTGCAATGAAAGCATTTCTGATTTTGAATAATTGAACGGTTTTGAGTGACTTTGCTTTGGTCTCCACACTTGATTTGAAACCCTTTTGAAAAATAGGTGTTTCACAAACTTAAGGTTTCTTAGAAAACTTCCTATCTTTTGCAAAGAATAGATTGTAAACTGAGACACCCTTTTTGGAAATGATTTAGAAGATTTACCCGTGTAAATCTTTGGTGAAACACTTACTTTTGGTGTTGAAAAGTTTGAAACTGGAGATTTTCCTTTGTCCCGGTTAAGAAAATCAAACTTTATTTTTAAAGCATTGTATGAAGTTCTCAAATCGCTACATTCTTTTTGAATTGAAAGAAGATCTTTTGATGCCAATTTTGATTCTAAAGAAGCTGTTAGGAATTAAAAAGTGTTAATTATTAACAATGAATTGGTCTTGTAATAGATAGTATAGAAAATAGTATTTATGATGTAATAAGTCAAGCTTGGTCAAACTTAAGAAAATGTTGACCAAGTGAGACATTTAGTCAAAATAGGAAAAATATAACGTTAAAAGAATAAGTATAAATACCCCTTTCATAAGAGGCATTTAGTGTTGGTCATTTGTAATCCTCTCCTCAACCTCCCTTCTCTTTAAAGAAAATTGAAAATGTGTAAAAACTCTATCTAGCTTCCTCTTCCCTATTCTCTATCACTTTTATATGATATACAATGCAATAATGACATATAACAGAAGCAATTTGTTTGAAAAACTAATCTTTTTTGGCGTTAGAATCTTGAATCTTACAATCTAATTGTCAAGGACAACTTTTATATTTTCAAAAAAATTATAATATGTTTCGAACTTGTCTATTTTCATTGAAAAATCGACTTTGGCATCCTCAAAATCTTTTGTTTGTTGAGCTAAAATCATTTCGAGCTCCTTAATCTTTGTTTCAAAACTTGATGTTTCATTTCTGAAAATAATCTTTTTCTCCCTCAATTCTGATTTAATATTTGAGGGATCAGAATCATACAAAGATTTTTGAAGGAAATCATTTGAGGTTCAAGAGTCAAACTTAATCTTTTCATTGATTCAATCTTTTAAAAAACTTTATATCCGTAAATTCAGAAAACTAAGACTTTAAATTTTCTGCTTCGTTTTGAGAAATGTTTGAACTTTTTATCTAAACTCGTGAACGTTTGATTGAAATAAACAGGTTTTGGTAAATCTTTTTCAAGTGTTCATTTTCTTTTAGTAATGAAGCGACACTGAATTCCAACTCGATGTTTATGGTTTCAAGATCTTCCGTGTCAAACTTGATTTTGGCTTCATCACTATTATTACTTAAAACTTGACCGTTTTGTACGGATGTCAAAGATTTGTTTTTAGATTTATGTTCAAGAGAAAAGCAATAGGCCTCCAGTTTTGCAAAATCCTTTTCATACTAGGCACATTGTTTTGTCACCTCTTCTTTGATATCGACAGCTTGTCTTGAAAGTTCAGTTATGGTCTTTTTGAGATAGCAGTTTTTATTTTCCAAAGAAGAATTTTGTTCAAACATCTCGTTCTCATACGCATGGCTATGCGACTCTAATATGGCTGACTCAAAATGGATTTTGAAAAATTCTTGCTAAATGTCCAAAATTAAACACGTTTCAGCAAACTCGTCTTCAAGAGACATGACATACTTTAAGTCATCTTTCATTTCTTTTACATGACTCTTTTCAAAGCATTTTAGTCGAAGATTGACGTCTTTAACTAAAGGTTCAAATAATACAATCGATTTCTAGCTATCCTATTGATATATTGTTCATAACTCGAAGTAGTGACAAATTCATTTCCTCTAAGTTCTAGCTTTGAAACCGTTTGTTTTTCAAAATTAAGCATTGCATGTTTGACATAGCAAACATATTTCATTGGAAGACTTTTCCAAAGTTTTGGGTCATAATTACTCAGTTGAGCTTGTTCTAAATGATTTTTTAAATTTTGTGTTTGTTCCAAATGTTTTTCAAATTAACATTTCTTCTTTTCAAAGGAACTTTTGGTGGTTCTTCAAATTGATTCTCACCATATACAAAGCCAAGATATGATAGCGGAGATTTTCTTTGTTTTACTTTCAAACATTTTTCAGCTTCACATTTTAATTCTTCTTCAGTAATGATCTTATGATCAGAAGGCAATTCTTTTCCTATTTCATCAATGTTATACAAGCATGGTGCTAACTCCTTGGCGTTTCTCAATAAACTTGGGTTTTTAACATCATTTTTGATCTCAATGCCAAGTCCCTGTTTTCCCGTATTAACATTATCTTCTTTTGGAAGCAACAGTCGAAGAGTCTGATCAGTCTGTCCCACTTTTCGAAGTCTATTATCAAGATCGTTTATTTGTTTAAAAAACTCTTGATTTTTCTTTTCAAATTCATTTTTTCTTTTTAAAAGTGGTTGGACATACTCATCAAACTTTCCATTTTCGCTGGCGAATGTCTTTTCATGTTCCCAAGCTTGAGATTTAAGGTTTAAAATTTCATCATTTAAAAGCTTAATCTTTTTGCAGTATTCAGATTCATTTGTCTTATCTTTTGCAAAATGTTTTTCTTTTTCCTTATATCTCTCAAGCTCGTTTGTTAATAAGGCATTCGCTTCTTGAGCTTCACGATTAACCTCATTACATTTTCAGCATCACATTTGAGGTTATTGATCAAGGAAGCAAAGAAAGCTCGTTGTTGCTCATAATCAACATCATCATGTTCGTCCTTTCTTCTATCCGGATCCATATTTGGTATATTAGAAATAATATTACTATTATTCTTATTCACCCGATATGTGTCTGGAATAGACTCAAGTTGTTCATGATTTTGTATCCCATGAGGAAACATATTTTCAAACATATTGATTGTAGAAAAACAAATTCAATATACGTATATAGTATTATTCTCGTAAGAATTCTTTGCCAAAATACTTCTCAACCAAGAGAAATATAAGGTAGAAATCTCACAAAATAAAACACAATTTGTATATTTTTATCCGGGAAGTACTTATCCTCGGGTCGTGTCCCAATGAAATCGTGAATTGAGAATTTAAGAATGATTCGGATTCGAGTTTAGAATAGTAAAGGATATTTGATTTGTTGATTACACTACAAATTTAAAAGCAAGTATTGAAAAACAATTAACAAGCACGAAAATTAAATGCACAAAACGTATTAAACGCGGGCTAAAACTGAGATTTTAAAATCTAAAACACGACTTTTAACAACTTTAATACCTAAAAATTACAAATTTAAAATGAAAATTTTAGGAAAAAGAATTAGAATTTTTTATGTATTTTTGAATTTTTTATGATTTTTCTAAGATTTAATGATTTATCAAAAATAAACTTTTTCTAAAAATTAACACTAAAATTTTTCTTTTATTTTTCAAAAATACTAGATTTAAAATGAAAATTAATGCAAAAAGAATTTTAATTTTTCAACTATTTTTCTATTTTTTATGATTTATCTAAGAAAAAGTAATCACTAAAATCTATTTAAATTTCTAGAAAATACAAAATTAATTGGAAAAATATAGAAAAATGGTTTTTAAACTCTTAAAAGGTGCAGAAATTTAATGGTATGAAAAGCCCTAAATTTTAACAATCAATTGAACACTAATTTGATTTATTAAAACTAAACCCTAAATTTTATAAAACTAAAAACTAAAATTTAAATCTATTTTATTTATTTAAGAAAGACAGGGTAGAAATGGTAAAAAGGGAAAGAATAGGGTAGGCGGGAAAACTTAAGAAAATTTACACTATAGTTAAAACGACTAACCTTGAATTATAAAGAAAATACAAAACAGACCCTGCGACTCTAGCTTATTTTGGCTTATTGAAAAGTACTTTTCAGCAAAAACTCAAAACTACAAAGTTGCTAAGGGGCTTATTCCTAACAACTTTAACAAAAGCACTTTCAACTTTAGACCAAAGAATAAGCTAGAAAATAAGCTGTAAGTTTCCTGTCACAGAAAGTAAGCTTTTGACAAGCTTTTTGGAATTTGGCTTATATAGAGCTTATTATTGGATGAAAATTGAAACTAAAAGATGCTTATTCTAGCTTAAGATGTGTATTAAGTGGATTTACACTAAAATTACCCTATGTTTAACAAATTTAGAAAGAAAATTAAGATGAGAAAGAGCAAAAGTCAAATGCAACTATTTTTTATATAAGAAGCTTCTTTTATTCAATTAATCAAGAAAGCTTATTCCTAAACTCGCTAAGACAGATATTTTAAAAAATAAGCTACCCTAATCTTCTTATAAACTACCTATGTAAAAAGGATTTCCAAAGTATTTCACAAGGAAATGAGAAAACTCAAAAAATTGAATAAGCCAAAAGATCAACTTTTTTTTTGTGCTGCTATGAAATGTTGGTCTGATGTTACTTGGCATATTATGTCATGCAGGCTAAGTCTAAAATTCTAACTTTTAAGACCTATAACACTTTGTATTTAAACCAAGTTTGGACAATTTGAATATATTTAAATCTAAAAACTTAAACTTAAACTAGACTTTCTAACTAAAGTGTCCTGTAGGCTGATCAAATCACTTAAACCTAAAAACTTGTAACTTTGAACACTAACTCTAAAATCCTGCTTAAAACTTGTTATCTATGTACGTACTCAAATGTATAACCAGGATTGAGAATTCATTGTTGACTTTAGGAGTCAAAACAGCTCAATCCAAACACTACCTTATATAAACTGTCAAAAACAAAATGAACTTGAAATCTATATAAAAGCTAAAACAAAACAAACCAAAAACTTTTTATCTACTTCTGCTTATACTAAAACTAATAGAGCTAATTGAGTTGAAAAAGTACTAGCTTATTTATGAAATTAAACTAGTTACTCATGACTAGCTTAATACACTACAATAGCAGTTTATAAAAGAGAAACTAAGACTTACCAAACAAATCAAATATAAACAACAAAAACCACTACCAAGCTCTAGGAAGACATAAGGTCTAACAAATACACAACCCAACACAACCCAACATAAAAAAAAAAACCCCTACTCCCCCATGGGGGGGGGGGGGGGGGGGTAGCAGGGGGCGGAGTGGGGCGGGGGGGGGGCCGGGGGGGGGCCCCGGGGATGGGGGGGGGGGTCATGCGAGGGGAGCTCAGGGGGGTCAGTAGAGGGGCGGGGGGGTGGGGGGGGGTGGGGCGGGCGGAATACACCCAACCACAAATCCTCACATCCCCAAACTATGCCACTCCCACCCTCACAATCCACCTCACACAAAACCTCACCCCAATATCAAATCTCACAAACCCCCCCATATCGTAAAAGGCGTCTCATACCTAGACCCCCTCAAGAAGTCTGAGATGGTCACAAACAACATCTACCTAAATGCTTCCACCGCCTCAAACAACCACTTTAATAAGCTAAATCCGTCGTTAATTGAAGCTTATAACTCCATGTTGCTTGAAAATGACCATATATCAAATTAGTACTCATAATTTTTGATGTAAGTTGAAATGATTGAGTAAATGAATCACTAAAACAAAATTTTTAACTAAAATTGAGCTTGTGAATAGTAATAAGCTCGAATGAGCTTATTAGGAGCTTATTGAATGAAACTTGCTTAAAAATGAAATCAAACTTTAAAAACACTTGTAAACTGAGTTGTATTAAACAATTGAAGAAGTACAAGCTTAGAAGAGTAGATTACAAGAGCTTAAAAGCTTATTTGCTTTAAGTGAAAATAAAGTTGCTAAAAAAAACGGGAAATTACAAAGTAAAAGTTTAAAACAAAAAACAACCACTGAAAAAGTGATCCCTAACACTCTATTTATAGAGGAGTGGTGAAGAGGAGGGAAGAGTTTCATGAAGCTTCCTTTAAATCTCGATCGTCGATCTCTTATGAGTGAATATAAGCCGTTGGATGAGCTAAATGATGTGTCTTGGCCAATAGGTGGATGCCACGTGTTTGATTGTGATTGGGGAGGGCTTATGAACGAATTTGGGTTTTATAGAGGAGCGGGGGAGGGAATTTTCGAAGTTGGGTTTGTGTAGAATTTGGGCGGGAAAGGTAGTTTTGGTTGTTAGTCTGTTACGAGAAAAGCGGGGTTCAGTTTAAAAGTTTGGAAAGTTGCCACTTTGAGTCCTTGTGTTTCTATCCGCCCAATCTAGTTATAAACAAAGTTTGGAGTTTGACAAATTCAGTCCTTGTGGTTTTCTTTCTTTCTTTCTTCTTTAAAACACACTTTCCTCTTTTGGTAAACTTGGTCCTTGAAACTTCAAACTTCCAAATAAGCCCTTGAATCTTTGAATACTTATCATAATTGGCCCTTTTGACTTTATCTTGGGCTTTGTCTTTCTTTCTTGCTGTGTCGGGCTGATCCGGCTGTGATCTTTGGCTGATTCTTCACTCTTGTTCTTGTCTCTTTCGTTTCTTGACGGTTTTTGACTGTTTTTGCTTCTTTTTGTCTTTTTAATCCTTTCCTGCACAATTAGACACAAAAGCACATTTTTTCTATTCTTTTGGCATTTTATTGGCTTTTATTTGGCAAAATCCCGGGTAATTTACATATACAATTTAGCATTTATCAAGGGGTCAAGTAGTGAATCAGAGGGTTGTAACCTGTTACGAGTCTGGAGGGCAAGGACACTACCAAAGTGATTACCCAAAGTTGAAGGATCGAAACTGTGGGAATAAGGCTAGAAACAAGAATGGAGTTGGTAAAGCAAGAGGGAAAGCATATGTGCTAGGTGGATGAGACACTAACCCCGATTCAAATGTTGTCAAGGGTATGTTTCTTCTCAACAATCATTATGATTTCATATTATTCGATTCGGGTGCCGATAGAAGTTTCGTGTCGACTACATTTAGTACCTTGCTTGATATAATCCCCGATACTTTAGACGTTAGCTATGTTGTCGAATTGGCCGACGGAAGAATTTCTGAAACCAATATCGTGCTTAGAGGTTGTACGTTAGGATTATTAGGTCACCCATTTAATATTGACCTAATGCCGATAGAACTTGGAAGCTTTGACGCCATCATCGGCATGGATTGGTTAGCGAACCATCATGCGGTGATCGTTTGCGATGAGAAGATTGTGTGAATTCCCTTTGGAGATGAAGTTTTGATAGTTCAAGGTGATAGAGACGGCAGAAGAGAGAAGTCAAAGTTGAGCATTATATCGTGCATAAAAACTCATAAGTATCGAAGGAGAAGCGACTTGAGGACGTGCCGACTGTACGGGAATTTCCGGAGGTCTTTCCAGAGGACTTGCCTGGATTATCGCCTACGCAACTAGTTGAATTCCAAATCGACTTGGTCCTTGGTGCTGCACCTATGGCATGAGCTCCGTATAGATTAGCACCGACAGAACTGCAAGAATTATCTACTCAATTACAAGAAGTTTCTGACAAGGGATTTATAAGACCGAGTTCCTCACCCTGGGAGCCCCGGTCTTGTTTGTCAAAAAGAAAGACAGATCTTTTCGGATGTGTATCGATTACCGTGAGCTGAACAAGCTGACTGTGAAGAATCAATATCAACTTATGAGAATTGACGACCAATTTGATCAGTTACAAGGATCAAGAGTCTACTCTAAGATCGACCTAAGATCTGGTTATCACCAACTCGGAGTTCGAGAGGAAGACATTCCAAAGATAGCGTTTAGAACACGCTATGGTCACTATGAGTTTCAAGTGATGTCGTTTAGACTGACCAAGGCACCGGCGGTATTCATGGATCTGATGAATCTGGTGTGCAAACCGTACTTAGATAAATTCGTGATCATTTATATTGATGACATCTTGATCTACTCCAAGAGTGAAGAAGAGCATGCAGAATACCTTAAGTTAATCCTGGAATTACTTAAGAAGGAAGAATTGTACGCCAAGTTTTCAAAGTGTGAATTTTGGCTATCGAAGGTACAATTTCTTGGTCATGTGATTGATAGTGAGGGCATTCATGTGGACCCAGCTAAGATTGATTCAATCAAGGATTGGGTATCGCCCAAGACTCCGACAGAGATTCGTCAATTTCTAGGTCTTGCTGGCTATTACCGACGATTTATCGAAGGCTTCTAAAAATTGCCAAGCCTATGACGAAGCTGACTCAAAAGAACGTAAAGTTTGATTGGAGTGAAAAGGCAGAAGCTGCATTCACTGATATAGAGAGCGAGAAGTTGTGGTAGTGCACCGATTTTTGGCTTTACCCGAAGGTAGTGAAAACTTCGTGGTTTACTATGATGCTTCTCGTAAAGGATTGGGCATAGTTTTGATGCAAAGGGAGAAGGTCATAGCCTACGCGTCACACCAACTTAAGGTTCATGAGAAGAATTACACTACACATGACTTAGAGCTTGGAGCTGTAGTGTTTGCTCTCAAAATGTGAAGACATTATTTGTACGGCACGAAGTGCGTTGTGTTCACTGATCACAAGAGTTTGCAACATATTCTAGATCAGAAAGAGTTAAACATGAGACAACGTAGATGGTTAGAGTTGTTGAGTGATTACGACCGCGAGATACGTTATCATCCGGGGAAGGCGAACGTGGTGGCGGATGCCTTGAGCCGAAAGGAACGGATTAAGCCACTACGAGTTCGAGCTTTGGTTTTGACGATTGGTCTGAACCTTCCTGTGCAAATATTAAGCGCTCAAGTTAAGGCGAGAAAGGAGGAGAATTTTAGAACCAAAGATCTGTGTGGTATGATTAAGAAGCTAGAGCCACGTGCTGACGGAACGTTATGCTTGAGGAATAGAAGTTGGATACCCTGTTTTGGTGACTTAAGAGAGATGATTATGCATGACTCGCATAAGTCAAAATATTCAATTCATCCTGGATCAGACAAGATGTGTCAAGATTTAAAGAAACTGTATTGGTGGCCGAATATGAAGGCAGAGATTGCCACCTACGTTAGTAAATGTTTGACCTGTGCCAAAGTCAAGGCCGAATACCAAAAACCATCTGGTTTGTTGGTTCAACCTGTGATCCCAGTATGGAAGTGGGAGAACATTACTATGGATTTCGTTACTAAGCTGCCAAAGAAGACGTTTGGTCAAGATACAATTTGGGTAATTGTAGACCGACTCACAAAGTCTGCTCATTTTTTACCAATGTAGAAAACCGACTCAATGGAGAAGTTGACGAGACAATACTTGAAGGAAGTAGTCTCGAGGCATGGAGTGCCAGTTTCGATTATTTCTTATCGAGACAATAGGTTTACATCTCATTTCTGGAAATCACTGAACGAAGCCCTAGGTACTCAATTGGATATGAGTACGGCTTACCATCCACAGACTGATGGTTAGAGTGAGAGAACCATCCAAACCTTAGAGGACATGCTACGTGCTTGTGTGATTGTTTTTGGGAAAGGTTGGGATAGACGCCTACCTTTGGTGGAGTTTTCCTACAACAACAGTTATCACACGAGTATCAAAGCTGCACCGTTTGAAGCTCTCTATAGCCGAAAATGTAGATCGCCTATTTGTTGGGCTGAGGTTGGAGATAAGGTCATGTTGAAAGTGTCACCGTGGAAAGGAGTGATACATTTCGGCAAACGGGGGAAGTTGAACCCTCGCTATATTGGACCTTTCAAAATTCTTGATAGGGTAGGAACACTTGCTTATCGACTTGAACTCCCAGAGCAATTAAGCCGAGTTCATAGCACTTTCCATGTTTCCAATTTGAAGAAGTGTTTCATAGATGAACCACTAGCTATTCCGTTGGATGAGATCCAGATTGATGACAAGCTCCATTTCATTGAAGAACCAGTTGAAATTATGGATCGAGAAGTTAAACGGCTAAAGCAAAGCCGCATTCCAATCGTGAAGGTCCGTTGGAATTCGAGACGAGGGCCCGAGTTTACTAGGGAGCGCGAAGACCAAATGAAGAAAAAGTACCCTCATCTTTTCGTTAACCCTTCGTCCACGACTTAAGCTTTGAGGACAAAGCTTCTTTAATGGGGGAAGAATGTCACACCCAGAGAATTTCCGATTAATAATTTAAACTTTTCTGATCATTATTTTTTATTTTTATACGTTACGTTTAATCCGGCAGTTTATCAGGAAGTTAACTCGCGTAAATCTGAAAAACATCATCGGACGCGTTTCGGCTTTGGATTTTGATAAGTTTAGATATTATAGGAGATATTTTATCTTTTCTAAGTGTTTCGTAGTTTACAATCACTCCCGGTATTTATTTTTTCGTCTTAACGTTTAAATTGCGTTTTTCGCGTTTTTGACCTAACGGAACCCCAGAAACCTGAAATCTTTTCGTGTAAACTTTAGTTATCGTCCATCTCGTATTATAAAGTCAAAAATTTCGTTCACCCTCTTCTTTTGATATATATTGGACGCCTAAACTCAAACCAAATGCAAACATAAGCCTTGAAATTAAATCAAAGGCATCTTTTCTTGAACTTCCCATGCATGCGTATGAAAGTGACACATGAGGGAGTCCATTTCATGCACACTCATACATCCAAGTCAATAAAAATGCATGCTTACACACTTTGACTTGTACATTTGACCAAAATTCAAAATTTAGACCAAGTATAATGAACCAAGACTAAAAAAAATATGAACCATGGTCCTTGTGGTTGGTTTCGGCCAAACAAGCCTACACACACACTTTTGGTGTGTGTTGGTCACATGTGCACTCTTATACACTCCTTAAACCTAATTTTTACCTATAAATACTAAGCATTTCACACTTTAGTGTTACATTCTTTCACATAGCCTCAACAAAATTTCTCTCTTCCCTTCCTTTTGCTCTCTAACCCACGGCTAACAAACACCCCTTTTAGGGTTTCCACATCTTTGATTTCTATCAAGATTCAATCATTCCAGGTTCATTTCTAAGGTTACCTAAGGTGTTTACAAGTATTGGTTCTTTGATTTAAGGGTTTTCTTCAAGATCTACAAATTAGGGTTTGGTTATTATTTGGGGTTTTTCAAGATCTAGGGATTTTGGGTATAGATCTTGTGTTATTGCTTCTTGTTCTTTATTATTGTAAGTATCTTGAATTTTTCTGTAGGGTGGACTTAATCTTACTCTCTCTTCTATCGGATGGCGTTTCGACGAGTTGTTGGATTTACGATTTAAAGTGTCCTAACTCCTCGAACGTCATGTCATGACCTCTTTAATTATGATAGCCCGAACGATAGTACGATGTAACAACTATAGGATTACATTCAATGTTATCAATTTAAGTACTCGGTACTTATACGACCTTAATTTAATTAGGTTGCATTTGATCAATTCGCGTGGCGCGTTATTTGTGATACACTTAGCATTACTCACTCAAGGTGAGTTCATAGCCCCACATTTTACATGCTTTTGTTTTACAAAGTTTTTGGGGTGAAAAACATGCAATGCTTTACAATTGGACACAAGTGGTTAAGTTTCATGTTATGATTACGTGTTGCCTAAGTAGCGATAACCCATATCTGAGCCCATTATCATGAACTGTTAATTGTGAGCGCGAATGTTATTAATAGATCTATTGGGTTTGACAACCCCGTTCGGGTGATTAGCTATCACTAGACAAACGAACGTATACCATGTCGAATAAAGGATGTTGCGGGTTAGAACATCATCACGGGCAATGTAGGCCATTAATTTGGTATTCATACACGTCAAGCTTCAGTGTCATGAGCTTAGAGCAACGTAATTACATTTATATGATATCTGCATCTGTTGCATTATCATACACTTGGGAGATCTTGTGGTCCTACAATATATGATTTATCAAACCTATGAATTCACCAACATATTGTTGACGTTTTAAAGCAATGTTTTTCAGGGGATCAATAAGCACAAGGTGCGATGGATACATTGGTGGTTTTGATATGGATGTCTTGCATTAAAGATTTTGTCGCATTTCATTTTGTTAACTGTTATGGGCGGAAAATCTTTGTATTTTGATTAAGTGAACAAGTTAAGCTTCGGGCTTATGTAACAAATATTGTGATAAATCCAATGTATCGTTTTCAAACGACTTTTTGGTCGTTCTATATATCTCTTGTGTTGTTGATCCATAAAGTAACACGCCCCGGACCCATATTCCGCTGCGACCCAATTTGGGGGTGTTACAGATTGGTATCAAGAGCCAAGGTTATAGAGAACCAGGTCAAATGTTTTTGCTGGACTATAACCGTTTTCAAGAGTTGTTTTTATAAACAAAGGGATTACACGGGACATACATATGTGCATACATTCATGCATACACTACTTGTTGCATTAGTTGGTTGGACTAGATGCATTCATAATTAATATACATGTTATAACTATAAATGTATATTACTATAAGAGTCTTATATGGAATACTAATATAAGCTATCTTTGGATTTTCAGATTTAGTCATGTCAGATTCTGAGGAATCGGGGATCACGCATACGACAGTATCCAGTCTATATGAGGACCTATCCGATATAGGTTCACCACGAGCCGATGATCATGAGTTACTCGAGCCACCTTACATGCTAGAGGACCCGTACGCAGAGGCCGCTCTTCAGGCACCACCCTCTCCCGATTATGTGCCTGGCCCAGAGGAGCCTGAGCAGGCACCACCCTCACCTGACTATGTTCCAGGTCCAGAGCTTGCTGATGACGAGATCGTTGCGGGGGACCAGCCATATGCTGAGGACGCCTCACCTATGGCACACTCACCTGATGATGTTCCGGAGTCTGATCCTGAGGCAGATCCGGAGGAGGATGACGATGAGGACCCTGAGGAGGATCCTATTGACTATTCTGCTGACGGAGGAGATGACGGAGATGATGAGATGGACATTGAGGAGGATGAGGATGCTGATATGGATATCGATGAGGAGGATGAGGATGATGAGATGGATGACGAGGAGGCGGAGGAGGAGCACTCAGCTCCTGCCTACCCAGTAGTTGTTGCTTTACCAGCTACTGCCCCGTCTGCGGAGGAGACTGAGCCATTTGAGACCGATGAGTCTGCGGCCACACCACCACCTCACCCTGCATACCGTATGACGGCTAGGATTTCTATTCCAGAGCCATTACCTGTACCAGCATGGTCCGACTCTGAGGTTGCCAGATTACTTGCTATATCTTCCCCACCAGCATCACCACTATCTCCATGGTCTTCATCACCACCACAGATTCCTTTACCAGTATCACCACCACCACCTGTATCACACAAAAAAAAAAAAAAATAAAAGGAAAAAAAAAAAAAAAAAAAAAATAAAAAAAAAAAACAAAAAAAAAAAGAAAACAAAGAATGTGGATACTACTCTAAGATACAAGAATGACAATCATACTGACAGCTTGTAATCAGAGGGCATGAATGTTGTTGGGGCTAGGGACACTGTAGGTGGTCAAGTAGTACAGCAGTCTGGGATACAATGTTTTAACTGCAAGGAATTTGGTCATTTTACTAAGGAATGCAGAAAGCCAAAACGGGTTAAAGACTTTACGTATCACAAGGAAAAGATGTTGCTGTGTAAGCTGAGAAAGGTGTTCAACTTCAAGCAGAGCAATCTGATTGGCTAGAAGACACGGCTGAAGAGATTGATGAACAAGAGTTGGAAGCACATTAAAACTACATGGCAAAGATCCAGGAGGTTCCTAATGCAGACTCAGGAAGTGATACTAAGCCATTAGAACATGTACAATACGATACTGAAAATGATGTGTTTGCCAATACAATACAACATTTTGAGCAATCAGAATCTAATATACACAGTGTAGGTGGAAAACGGATGATATAATGTCATTCCTAATTCACCAGATTATTGGGGGTTTTTTGATAAAAGATATTCAGAATGACCAAAATGATGTAGAATGTGATGATGAGCGTGTTGCATTTGCTAATTTAATTGCAAATTTAAAACTTGATGTTGATGAAAATAAAAATATTCAAAAGCAATTAAAGAAAGTAAATGCAACATTGACTCAAGAATTGACTGAGTGCAAATATGTTCTAACAGAAACTAGTAGAACTCTGGGGGAATCTAATAGTAATTCGGATACTTGCTTAGTTTGCAAACTTTAAAATAACATACTTCAAATAAGAGCTTGAGGAGTACATGGCCTTTAATAATCGTACTATTGACTATGAGAAACTTAAACATAAGTTAAATGAAACTCTAGGACTATTAGCTCAAAGGACATTGACATAAAAGAAGGTTTAAAACTTAAAGCCTATGAAATTTTAGTTGTCAAAGAGAAACACAATAAGTTAGTCAAATAGAGTCTTTTAACAAAGTCACATTAACGAAGTCGAACAAAGAGAAAACAAAGGTCATAACGGATTTAAAACTTAAGGAAGAATAAGATATTGACAAAATGATTTCAATGGAAAAGAAATTAAAGTTTTTGAATGAAATTGTTTACAAACGGAGTCAATCAATCCAGAACCGATCATATTGTTGGGGAGCACCCAAATGCACTACATTTAATGGAAAACCTACTTTGTAAACCCAATGGTACCTCAAAAAAGAGCTCAATAGAGAAACCATTTTTGTATAGATCCACATAACCCAATCTGATCCTGCAAACAGACTCATCCCCGATAGGGAAGAGATTCTGACTCTTGAAGAAGAGAGTCGCTCAAAATTGAATAAAGACTTAGTGAAACCTTATGACTACACAATGGAGAATAGTATTTATGAAATTTTTAAACCCCTTATCAAATACAGTTGGCACATGCAAATGAAATAAGAAAGAAAATGTGGAGAAAATCTTTTGTGAAAACGAAACCAAATATTTTCAAAAACATCGATTCTACCAGAGTACCAAAAAATCTAGAACAAAAGTAGACAAGCGTATAATTCAGACGAACAACATAAGTCCACCTTAAAGATATTGTCGATCAAATTTGGGTAAAACATTCAAATGATCATATTAATCTTCGTCCCCCAACTGCTTAAGATATGCAAATCCTGATTAAGACATGTTTGATGCCTCTTGCCCTTAAGACTCAGAATGATAGTTTCGCATTTGTTCATGAACTTAAGCAAGAAATGCATGCTGATTTAAAGTACGTTGAATCCCTTGAAGATGAAATTGACGAACTTGAATCTGATAAGGCAGAATTTTCAAACATGTATGATATGCTTTTGCAAGAATGTGTGTTTAATGATGTTATGTGTTCTTATTTGCATTCGTTATCTGATTTAGATACGTATAATGAATTGCAATGCTTATTGTGTTTAGAATTGATTATTGTCACCATAAAACCTGTGCTAGTCTCTCAGGCTGAAAACCCCCCCATTATTATTAGAAACGTATATAACATAGGTTTAACAAGTAATTAGAATTAACTTAATTAGAGTATATAAAATACTGATAGAATATAAGGTTAACAATCTCGCTCTTAGTGTTCGACACCCTACTTACCACGAAACTCCACCCGATCGGGTACACTGCCCGTCTTAAAAGTGTTGTTTTAGATAGAGTCGTCTAAATATAAATTATAAAACTGGTAAATCAATAAATTGACCCCTACACGACAACACATCAGTATCACCAACGTGAAGGGCGAACGTAGTGCAGATGCATTTAGTGAGAAAAGAAAGAATTAGCACTACGAGTTTGAGCCCTTAGTTATACGAATGGTTAGGATATCTACCCAGTGCAAATTTTGAACGTCACAAGTTGAGCGAGAAAAAATAGAATTACAAAACTGAAGACTTGTGCGGTATGATTAAGAAACTCAAACCCCGTTCTGACAGAAAGTTATGTTTGAAAAACAGGAGTTAGATACCTTGTTTTGGTGACTTAAGAGCTTTGATTATGCACTGTAACAACCCCAAAATCAGGTAGCAGCGGAATAGTAACATTGGGGTGCTACTTCAAGTACAACAAACAAGATATAGGAAATGACCAAGAAATGGACTTTTAAGAATATATTGTCAAAAATTTTTTTTTTTATAGCAACATACAAAAACAACAAAGTTATACATAAGGTCCCATAAGTTTTTTTTTGATGTCATAAGACATTCAACATACATTTAAACAAATCTCAAAAGATGACTAAGTTTTATGAAATAACAAAAGTTGCATATAATTTAGATAAACATAGAACCATCTTCATTGATATCCGCCATACACGGCTCCGCCTCAGTCTTCATAATACCTGAAGACCCTGAAATTTAAAGTGCTAAAAGTCAACACCAAGGTTGAGTGAAATCATAGGTTAGTTGGTAAATGTGGACCACAAGATCGATTAGATAATAGACTTTAAAACACTTTAGTAGTCAAAACGTGTATTATTGCACTAAGCTCATGAACCCGAAGCCTTAACTAGTTTGTGCCCCAAATGTATATGATGCTTGCCAACAACCTAAAAGTATTCATCATGTTAAATGCACCATGGTCAACTTGTGACCAGAAATTCCAGGTGGGGATTGTCAGTCCCGATAGATCTATCCACAACACTCGCGCTCAAACTACAATAGCAAATCTGACGGTTCATGATATAGTAATGGACTTAATGGCAATTATGGGTAACTTAGCCAATAATATTCAGGCAGTAAGCTGGGATACATATACATTTTAAAACACTTGAAAACACTATAAGAAAAACACTGGCCAATAGTAAAATAAGCAATGTTAATTCACGCCCTTAGAGTTTGTACAACAATTAAGTAGTAAAGAAGGGCTATGAACACAACCTTGAGTACTGATAGTCCAATAAATCACAGACATAAAATGTCACGCGAAACTTGCGATGCAACAATTTAAATGTAAGGTCGTAATAAGTACCAAGTTACTTTCAATTTATAACATTGAATATAATCTTATAGTTGTTACATCGTACTATCGTTCGGGCTATCATAAATAAAGAGGTCATGACATGACGTTCGAGGAGTTAGGATACTTTAAATCGTAAATCCAACAACATCGTCGATACGCCATCCGAAGAGGCCTCATTATGAAACTCCCTAGTAATATAGCACTTTGATAACCACTCAATATTCTATATAGCATAATCACCGACTAATCATTTTAGTAAAATAATATTTATAAAGTGAAAACGTTTATAAATATACTTTTCGTAAAAATGACCTAATTTGGTCGTTTTAAACCCGTTGCTCGCGTTCCTTACGTCCACGTCTTCGTAGTAAGACGAGCGATCAAAATATTATATTTTCAAGTTTTTAAGATTCTGCGATGAATAGTAAAATTACTGTTCACAACAGCTCGTTTGTCGTTTTAATTAGCGTAAACTCTCTTAATCCGCGATAACTTAATTCTTTTTAAAAACATCCGATTTTTAGTGACTTCCTTCGAGTACGTCTCGTTATTTAAAAGTATAATCCCATATTTTAGATGTTTTTTTAAAATAAAAGTTGCTGTAATGAATAGTAACTTTTTATAAAAATAGTTTTATAAAAGTATTTATAGTCGTAAACTCGTTTTTAACGTATCTTTTTCGTTATAGATCGGTTTTTCGAGTTTCTTATCATTATGGAATCGTCATGAGGCGTATTATTATTATATTATATCAAACTTTCTGTATGAAATTCGGATCTTAGACAGCCCCTAAGTATTTATATGTTTAACTTTATAAAAACCTTGTTTTTATGTATTATTAACTTAGTAGTTTACTATAAAAACTCTTAAAAACACATTTGACACTTGTGGTACTTATAATAAAGTCCAATATCATCCCTAGTCCTTGTAAATTCATTGTAACAAGTTTAAACCTTTTACTTTCATTATTTTCACATGTGAAGATTAAGAAACCTTATAAAACCCTAATTTAACCTAAACATGTTTATACTTAATCCATAGGTTAACATACTTTTATTTTTACTTTTCCATGGTATATAGGACCATATGACATAAGAATAAGTGTATAAATTGATAAACTCAAATAAAAACCCATTTTACACATTTAAAAGTCATTAGTGGTGATTTAGCCGTAAATAACATATAACACATAAAATCACAACAATTAAAAGTATGAAGGATTTAGAAAGACCTTAGTGATGATGTATAGGATGTAAAATGAATGCTAAACCCGTGTTTAGACTTAAATCCAAGCTTTCAAGCTTATAACCCTAGATTAGGTTTCCAAAACCCTAATCTTTACTTTTTCTTCTTAATACTTGCAAATGGTGATCCAAGGCTTGAATATGACTTAATACATCTTAGGATTGATGTATAAAGGGTTGTATAATCTTAGAAAATCAAAGTGTGGATTAAGTTTGGCAAGGGTTTTGTGCCGTGGGTTTTTATGTATAAAAGGGAGGAAGAAAATGAAATTTTGCATGTAAGGATATAAGTAAATGTTACTAATGCATGCATGGGTATTTATAGTAAAAATATCTAGCTAACTTAACCATGGTTACTTTCTAACCCTAGGTTAAGTTTAACATAACAAGTTGATAAAGGTGTAAGAGATCTTTTATTTAAATATCTAGATATTTTATAAAGATGAAAAGTCTTGGTCTCATCTTATTAATTTCGGCATATATATATATATAAGATGTAATTTTTGATTATTTTGAGTATTGGGTATAATCGTTTCCCCCCCTCCCGTGGGGTTTTTTTAACAAAAAAAAATTCATTAACGTAGTTAGGTTTTAGAACTTCCGGGAATGCCTAAACGCATTTTATCGTGAAACGTAAGCATTTTACGTAGCCAATAAAAATAAGATGAACAAAGTTATTAATTATCCTCATAATAATCATATAACACTTGCTTGATGTAAACATTTAATTGTTTAATGCCCGTTTACATTGTATGATCATTTTCAGTCTACGCGATTTAGCTTAACGATTAAAATTAAAAGTGAATGCGTACGAGAAAAAAAATAAATAGTGAAATTAAATAGTATTGTAAATGACCTGAAAATACGGAATGTTACATGCACGAATCGCATAAGTCGAAGTATTCCATCCTGTTGGGAATTATATTTGAGTTGATAAGACAAAACATATGAAAGATGAAGGACTTAAAAGGCAAAGGAGGAATTCTTCAAAAGATGGAAGATTTTAAAGATTCTGAAGATAAACTTAAATGATTAAAAGATTTATTAATATCTTTATTTGTTCTTATCCTTTATAAACCTAATATCTCTAGTATATAAAGAGATATAGGTCGTATAGTTTTCTGGGTGTCAAAGATGTAAACACCATAAAAGAGTGTGTGTGTTCTAGGCGTCAAGTTCTCTAAGGAGACGCCTAAATTTGTGTGTTTCAACCTCAAGGATCTTTGATTCCTTGTTATAGTTTAGATAACACGTTCTAGAATTGATCATCTAAAATTGGGGTTGTTAGGAACGTTTGGTTATTAATGAAGAAACACCTTGTTGAATATCATTGTTCTTATGTTAATTCTGCTACACATATTCTATGTTGAATGTTATTGTTAATCCTAAATTAGATCTAATCAATCTGAGCTTATAACGATTCTTTAGTTTTCAACAATTGGTATCAGAGCTTACAACGATGCTTTTAAATATATCAGATCTTTAGATTTGAACATTCTTGGTTCGTGTTTGGCTATGAAGAAACCCTGATGAGAAGATGCGAATACAATCATCATAAGTTGTCATTGGATCTGATGGAGTACAACAACTATGAAACACTCCTGCTATGCTTTCACTTTTTCTCATATTGTTCCTGATGATTGGCTTTGGTAAGTGATCGTATTGAAATCTTCATAGCAGATTGTTAGAAGTTTAAATGAAGGTTTTGTTCTTAAAAATCAGACGACACATTTTTGTGTATGAAACAACAAGTTATATAAATAAGAACAATAACAACAGATTTCTCGCTGATGAAGAAGGTCTGCTGATGTTGTGTGGGTTTATAAGAGACAGAATCACAGAAACCCTAATCTCATTGTTAGGGTTTTTGGTACAATCGCAACAGGGTATTGAAGCATTCAAGATTCTAAAGAAGGATTAAGCAGCAGATACAACAAAGGTTAGGGTTTCATTGGTGTTGAGAGTGGGATGCGTGTTATGTACTGCTGCTAGGATAAAAGAGATAGAAGCAGATGTTTGGGTTTTTCTAACCTACAACTCAAGGTTTGGTTTTCATATTTACTGCTTCTATCTATACACTTAATACTACTAGAGATTTGAATACACTCGTGTATTAGTACTGCTTGATAAATCTGACGTGATCACAAGATCATCTACATGTAAAGTTACAACTGTTGAGAAAGGTGCAGCAGGTGGTGGTCATCATTGTTCAAAGTGCAAGGTTAAATCTGTTACGTTTATGCTACTACGTGATGATTACATTATTACTACTGTTGGTGACAAAGATGATGTAAAGGAAAAATGCAATTGTGGTACTGTTACTCATTTACAAATAATGTCAAAGAGGTTTGTTACTACTGCTTGGATTAACAAGCTAGTAAATTGAAGAATAGTAACAGTTTAGCAACAGTTCAATGACAGAAAAAGTGTTACTAATAGATATGGGAGGAAGGAGTACACAGATTCATGACAGTTTAGTGACAGCTTAGTGACAGATAATGTGGTGCTAACAGATTTGGGAGGAAGGAGACTACAGTTTAGTGACAGTTTAGCGACAGTTTTGTAACAGATAAAGCGTTGTTAACGGGAAGGAGTAACATTAACAGTGGTAATTACTTAGTACTGCTTATTAAATAGTTAGTACTGCTCCTTTATTTTTAATACTGTCAAAGCAATATTTAGTATTGCTGCCTTATTAAGTTTGTACTGCTAGCATTAAAAAGGAGTTTGGTTAATAGTGCTTGGGCTTTATGGATTTAACACTGCTACCTTTATGCGATAACGGATAACACACATGGTTTGGATATGCTTCGTTCAAGGGGAAGACAACAGATTGGGATTTATTTTAAATGTTCTTAAATATTTAAAAGGCTCGTATTTTCTTGGATTAATTGGTTACGAAGATGGTTATTTATCACTTATTTGAAGTTGAAGTGGGGTTTCACGGGTTTGTGTTCTTATCATATCTCAAATGGCTTACAACATTTAGAGATAACTTGTTCGTGCTTAGAAATGATGTGACGAAGACTTGACGAATCTAGCAAAGGTGTGTGATCTACTTATGGTGCTTAATGCTCACATTTGCTATCACTTTGGTCTGGTGTCTCATAGAAGATGAGGATAATTGTTAAGAGGTTATGATCTACTTATATTTCACAGATTTATTTATAAGTTTGAAGTCACGTGGATAGTACAAGATATAAGACACAAGTTTGGGTTGTTCTACTTCTACATCAAGTTCGTTATACTTAGTTTTCTTCATCAGTAATCATTACATAGAGCCTACAGAATTGAATATTTGAGGAATGGTTAACATATGGGTTTCAGGGGAAGCTTAATGTTAAAATGTTTAACCATGTACATGCACCACATGAGGTGAAGGTTTTTACTACTGTAAGTCATTATTACTACGGCTAGTTTAAGTTTCTACTGCTCAAGTTCATTTATCTTAAGGTGCGTCATGGAGGGTAATTTGAGTTGTTGGAAGGCTGGATTGGAAGTATGATAGTGGTTTGTGGTTGTCAAAATCAAAGTTGCATACTTTAGTCCCCTATTTGATTATGGAAAAAAGGGGAAGAAGATTTACAAAGAAGATGAGCAACTTGCAGATCCTTGGTGGAATTGCATAGATCCTTATTCTTTCATATATATTAGCTTCAGGGGAAGTTTATATGGTTTTGTCATTATCAACTAAGGGAAGATTGTTGGGAATTATATTGAGTTGATAAGACAAACATATGAAAGAATGAAGACTTAAAGACAAAGGAGGGAATTCTGCAAATGAGGAAGATTACACACGATTTCCAAGAAGATAATTAATTAAAAGTAGGAAGATTTTAGCTGTTTCTAATTACTTTCCTTTGTAAATCTATAATCTAGAATAAAGAGATATAGGTCGTATAGTTTTCTGTGTGTCAAAGATGTAAACACCAGGAAAAGTGTGTGTGTGTCTAGGCGTCAAGTCCCATTGTAGATGCTTATGGTTTGGTTTTTTTAGCCTCAAGGATCTTTGATTCCTTGTTATAGTTTAGATAACACGTTCTACCATTGATCAAGGTAGAATTGGGGCTTGTAGTAGTCATGTATCATAGAAGATAATTATGAAAGAAAAACTTGTGTATAAACAATGATTTATGTATTGAATATTCCGCCTTGTTAATATTTTTCCTTAGATATTAGATAAACAATCTGAGTTCACGATCATAAGGAAGTTATTAAAACTCCACATATGTCACCTGTAGTAAACCGCTGCCAATAAAATTACTGGTTGAGAAGTATTTTGGAAGAAATTCTTACGGGATTATTGCTATTGGTATATAAATTTGATTACTACAAACCAGTAGTACTAACCTTTTGTTTTCTTTCTTGTATTCGACTAACAAACAAAACAAGTGTGCACTATGAACTCCAAACCGCTACTAAGAACACAAAGGCATAATAATAAGCTACGAACTATAAACTACAATAAGCTACTTTTAAAAAGAATAAGCTACAAACAGTTTTACAAATAAGGTACGTTATAAGTTGTAAGTGAAAGAGCTAAACAAGTTTTGACATGAGAAAGATAAATCTTTTTGTAAAGAAAATAGGTTAACAAACTAATAAGCTAGAACTAAGCTACGAGAATAAGCTGTTAGAAGAGAAAAAAACAGAAACTTTTGAGCCACTTTTTAAGCCACAAATACTATAAAGATAATAAGCCACGAAGGTGATGCATAAATAAGCTAGAAAACGGTTTAACCGGAGAAAGTGTTTGTTAAGCAAAAACTATCAATTCAATGAAAGCTAGGAAAAAAACATATTTGAAATGAAGTTGACACATTCAGACAAAACAAAAAAACTAAACTATACTATAAAAAAATATGCCTTAAAGACCAAAATAAGCTATTAAACTATTTGTCTACTGTTGCATTCAAAGGTTTGCAAAGAAACCAAATAAATCCAAAGATGAGATTTTCAAACAATAGGTGTATAACGGCCCAAATGAAAAACTAAAACTTATGGAATGAGATAAATTGTTGAAAAATAACGAGTTAAAAAAATAAAAAATAATCTAGAGATAAGCTAGAAAATAAGCTAAAGTGAGCTCGAAAATAAGCATAAACATAATCACTAAATCCACCCTTGGCTCGTGATACCAATTGTTATCCTAAATATTATCACTTCACAACAATAAGAATATGCAATAAGCTAGAAAAGAAATAAGAGAAAAGAGAAAGGAAACATGGAAGATTAGTTTAGAGAGAGAAAGAGTGGTGGATGATTACACACACATACAAATGAAGCAAATGTAACCAACACCCTCTCTATGTGTGAAGAGGGTCCTATTTATACCCTTGGCCTTCTAGTTGGCGTATGGGCTTTCTAAATGGGTCAGGCTTGGCTTATCTTGGTCTTTGAGCCCGAAACATGAACAATATTAGCTTAACGTCCAAGCCTGTTAAACCCGACTAGCCTATTACAATACAAGACTAATTAATACAAAAACGACCGATGACATTCTTGTTTGACTTATATAAAAATAAGGCTAACACTAGCAATTTCCCACTCTCCGAGAAAATGGCAGTCTAAGAAGCCTTTCCTAGCGTAGTAAGGGATTTTTGCGCCTACTCCATCCGAGCTAGGACGTGGTTTGTATGATTCCCTTTTTCTAAGCGTGGTCTAATATGGTGCTTCTTCCTTACCTAAATTGACTCTTTTTACACTGAATACCGACCTAGTGATTCCTTCTTATGCTAAACTAGGCCATCCTACAGGTCTTATTAAACTGCTAATGGCGGTTGCAATGAATATTCTTCCCAAAGCAAAGGGTTTTGGGGATCTTTCTTATATCTATTAGCGTCGAAATCATTTATTAGTTTCAGTTTTTCCTTCTGTGGACTTCTATGTCTTTGACAATTCCTACGGGGTAAGATTTAATTCCGTCAGCCAACCTGAAGATGTGGTCAGTCTCTTCCAATAGTCCTATGTTAAGCTTTTTGAAAAGGTACAGTGGTATTATGTTTACACATGATCCAAATCAGCTAAGGTGTCGAAAGGCTTTAAGTCCCTAAATCTAAGGGTAATGTACACCCCGTTCCAAGTGGCAGAAACACCGGAAGCGACAATACCATTATCGCACAAGATAACAAGATCATACCCTTTAAATTTACAATCATGAAACTTGGAGTTTTACCATACGTTTTACAAGTTAAAAATTGACAAACATACCTATTAGTAACCCTCTTGACTCAGCCCTCCTTGGGTCTTAATATTTCTTTCAATTACCAATCACATACCTTTTGAGATTTTAAAGACCTAAAAATGTTACTCGGAAAACCGCACATTAAATATTGGTGAGCTTGTAGGTTTTAACTTAAAACCCAAAAGCTGTGATATTTCAAAATGGACACTCGTGCTATATGCCAGTGAAAATATGCTAAAACCTTAGATAACTGCTAATCCATAACCTATGTCACTTACGCACCTAAGGGCCTACAGTGGGAGCACTAATTTAGGGCAGAGACCAACACAAACCTGGGTGGCGTACCCATCCGCTTTACTAATCACACACATACTGGTAGAGGAGGTTTAAGGCGTCATCCGCTCTAAACAATCATTACAAACACTATAATTATTCACATAACAGTCAGAAGCACATATTCTTGTCTAAAAATCAAAACACATTTCGCAGACAATTCAAAACATTTTAAAACATATTTGAGTATCATTTCCAATGAAAGCAAAACAGTAAATGGGGCTACGAGAACTCACCTCAATCAGCAATCAAAAGCAACCACACAATCTCAAATAAGACAAAGCACAAACAATATCTACGCAAGCGCACAATGTACCCGACAACGACCTAATATATACTCACTATATCGATACTCGTATACAATTATCTTATTGTATAAGTGTTCGCCTTAACTCACACAAAATCCTTATTTTCATCCCAAAATCCCATTTCAAAATTATATCATTCCAAACTCGTTATCTCATACCGTTAATTCATTACAAAAACCATCGTCTTATCACCAAGACTTTATCTCGTTATTAACACTTTATCTCCTATTATGGTTGTGTGGTAATTACGCGAAAATGACTCAAAAACACTTGGGCAAAGTGCGACATCAATACAACAAAGCTCAAACACCTCAAATTGTCGAACGATACAATCGACCAAAATACTCCGTGGAAATCTGACGAAAAGAAATGAGTAAAAACTCACAAGCCGAAGATAATTAAATCCACATTTCCGTAATCCAAACGATATATATATATATATATATATATATATATATATATATATATATATATATATATATATATATATATATATATATATATATATATAAGTAATTCATAACTTAAATAAAAACAAAAATAAAAATAATAATATTTTATTATTATTTTCGTCTTATTATCGGGCTAACGGGGTACGACGTCTCGTCATTAAATATGTCCATGACCCATAGCTTTTACCTCGACTCTAAACCTTCCATAAGAATTATCCTTCGTTTCCTCAAGTAAAATCGACACAACGATTAATAATAGTAAATATTATTAAAAGAAAAGGTTTCGAGAAAAATATATTTCATTTTTGCATTAAATTCTCAAATAAAACGACTTTTTGTTATTAAAATCCTTGAAAATTTCCCTTTTTAAACAACGTCTCTAAGTATAAATTTCTTTCAAAAATTCGGCATGACCCGTACGTTCTTATGACTTTTTCCAAGGTCTTAAACCTTAATCCAAAACACTTTTTCACAAACCCGACATTTTCTGACAATATCGATATTTTCAACACATTTTATCAAAACGAAGCAAAATAATCCCCTTCACATCCGACAAGTCCAACAAAATATCTCTTAGTCCAACACAATTCCTTTAGTCCATTCATAAAGTCCATAAATTTATTTGCTTGTTATTGGGTCTTATGGCCCATTATGGTCTTAAATACTTAGATCGACAGTAAAGACTCGATCCATACCTCTTTTCATAAGCTCAAAATCTAAACCCAAAATCTAATGTGCCTTAAGCCCATTAAGCCAAACCAAAAATTAGACATAAGCTTTTTATATAGTTCGATAACCAAATAAGCTATAAGCTTAACATATAAGTCGGAAACTAAATAAGCTATAAGCTTAACATATAAGCCGAAATAACAAATGAGCTATAAGCTCGAACCCAAAAACCAAGTCCAAATACCAAGCCCAAGTAGGCCGAGCCCTCCTTGGTGTCAGACTAACACAACCAAACGCACCCCTTATTGAGCCGAAACAAACCAAACACACCCTTCGGTTGGGTTGAGCCCACACCGAATCCACAACCACTCGTGGGTTGGGCCGAACAAACAAAAGGGTCGGTTGGGCCGAGCCTATACCGAAACCATCCACACCGCAAGCCACAAAGCATAAATAAGCTATAACTTAGCTTATTGAATAAGCAAAACCTCCAAATAAGCCCTTATAGTATTTTTCTATAAAATGGAAAAATACCACAACAACCATTATTTAGACTCAAAAATCCTTTCTTTCTTTCCCTTTTTAGCCGTCGAACAAACACCCCTTTTTACATTTTCGCTTTCAAGTTTTGACCTTTTTGGCGATCAACTTGTACAACCGGTAGGTTAATTGCAAATCTTGGAATTCATCTTCGAGAGTTGGTTCGGGTTCTTCTGGTTGTTGCATTCCAATCCCCATCCCTGTTTGCAGCTAGCTTATCTGGAAATGTTCGCCTCCGTAGAACATGTTTTAATAGCGTTGATTAAAGTGGAGGGGTGTAATGAGCATTGGGGATCTATTGTTGGGTACAAACGAGCAGACAAAATTAGAGAAGTACTAAGTTTCGGGTTCTTAACTGTGTCGTTAGGGAGTGATCCTACTATTCGATCAGTGACGACCTTCAATACTATGTCGATCTTGTTGGTCATCTCTCTTTGTTATTATTTGAAATCGCCTTCAAACTTGGACAATCTAGCGTCTTGAGATGCCATGAAGTTGGACACCAATCCTTCTAGATTTGATTGATTGTTAAGGCTTCGAGGATTGTTGTTGAAGGGACGGTTGGTTCGGGATCGAACCGTTGGGTTGGAACCAGTTAGGTGGGTTTGAAAAATTATTTTAGAAATTTTAGGGTTGTCTCCACCTATGGTTTGGGTGACTTTTCCATGACGAATTGTAGGTGTCACCAAGATTGTTTTGCTCGGGCTTAAAAGTGTACCACTTACCTTTTGCTTCGTCGGTATGTGAGGATGCATATTCAACAAAGGCTTGTTTGGGATCTTCCATGCAATATTGAGTGTCGTGAGGACCACTAAAGATCTCACATGAGGTAGTGATTTTGTTCACTTGAGTAGGTAGCGTTAGAGCAAGATGAGCTTCCATCAAGCGTTTGACTTGATTCTTGAGCTCGATGAGGCGGCGGTCGGATGTACTCGGGACATCTTGAGGCAAAGAGATTGCCTTGAACGGCTTAGCGAAATCCCTTAGGTCGTTCTAACTTTCGTTGTCATAAAGGGCGAGGTCCTTTAATAATACCTAGGATTCTTCGGCGTTTCTGTCACGAAGCTTGCCACCGCCCGATTGGTTAATGGTTTATCTTGTGACGGGATTGACATGGTCATAAAAGATTTGGACTTAGAGCCAAAGGTCGATGCCATGATGAGGGACTTTTTGTAGTAAGTCCTTGAAACGAATCCATGCTTCAGATAGAGATTCTCCTTGATGTTGTTAGAACATCAAGATATCGTTGCGGAGTTTTGCAGTCCTTCCCGGTGGAAAAAATTGAGCAAGGAAACGAGTAGTAAGATCCTCCCATGTAGTGACGGATCCTGCTGGAAGACGTTCAAGCCAATTGCTAGCTTGATCGCGAAGGGAGAATTAAAATAGACATAGGCGCGTTCTTTCTCTATTTTCACCATCAAGGTCAAGTGAGTCTACAAGTTTTAAGAAATACTTGAGGTGTTGGTTTGGATCCTCGGACTAAAGTCCGTGGAATGCGCATTCGTTTTGCACCAACCAAATGGTGTCGGATCAAAGACGTACCACATTGTTCCCTACGGGGAGCTCAATGGTATTCTTGTAGCCTTCGTGGCTAGGTTTGGAGTAATCTCTATGGGTACAGATATGATTCACGTCTCCTATGGTGGTTGACGAGAATGGATTACGAAACAATTAACACAAAGAAAAGATAAATTACGAGAAACCTAATATACGGAATTAAATTCTCACTTGAAAGGATTTAAGTGAGTAGAAATAAGTTATACAATGATCGAAACCTAACTATTCCCCATGCAGCAGTACCAAAAACTTGATGTGCGGGTCATAAGACTTCACAGGAAGTTTTACAATCTCCTAGGCAGTGTACCTAATCGTTGCAGTGTAGTATAGGCAAGACTCGAGGGTTGTTATCGTTCTCTAGGGGAATAGGTTGGGAAGGCTTGATCACGGTCTAACAGAATTAAAGAGGTTGAGAGAAGATTATTTTTGTGTTTTTATATTTATAAGAAAGCAGGTAAATCTATAGTTTGAGAGGTTGGTTTGTTTAACTAATTACTAAACTAATTAATATCTAATCTACTGGTGATAACTTTATGATAAGCAAGTGTATTTACCTAATCATGCACTACTCCTCAGATTGTTTCTCCTAGATCCATTGCTTTATCACACTTGTGATAATCTGTGTAAGTATTTCCTAGGTCATGAACGGATTACACGAACCTGCCGTCTATTTAATATTCCGTTAAGGCAACGCACAAGTAAGGTAGTATGAAGACTATTACAAGCCCCCTAAGAGTATATTAAATGCATGTGAAATAACTTAAGAGGGATCAACCATATAGTGGGTAAGGTAGTATGAAGACTGTTACCGATGGTATCCTTTCTACACTACTCGCGTTTCCCTAGACATATCAACAACGATACAGACAAAAGCTGGTTTTCTAAAGCCTAACGCGCACATTCATCAACAAGAAGCAACATCAAAAGGATCTACAATCTAAGTTTCATGCAATCATAGATGAATACAAATGAGGGTTTAGCCTCGCATGTTATAAATAAAGCAAGAAGATAAATTAATTAAACAACACATAGATATATTGAATGATTAAAGATAAATAACCTTACTTGATTAAAACATGGATTCAAGGTAGTTCAATAGGGTTTTGAGGCCCTAAAAATAACCTATAAAGCTCCTAAAACGACTAGGGTTCGTCTCCCTAGGGTTATACAAAATTATCCCAGTTACTCACTAAAACCCTAAAAACGGATTTATATTTATAGAGATGTCGACGCGACGACGTCGCTTTGAAATCCTGACGCCGTTGCCACGTAGACGATTCTAGATCCTCTTTAAGTCAGCCACGTCCTGACGCCATCGCCATATTCTAGACGCCGTCGCCATATTCCTGACGTCGTCACTATATTGATCACGACAGCGTCGCTTTATGCTTGCGACGGCGTCTCCAGCCACTGTTTGTATATATCTTCATGAGATTTGGTGTAGGTCTGAAATCTTGTTCGTTTCTTCTCCAAATGAGCCCAAGTCACGTGTATTTCCTCCAAAAGCCATCCAAGTGCTAAAAACCTGAAAATAAACGGTTAAGTACACAATCTAGGCTTATTTGAATGATTTAAGGGGTTAAATGACCCCGAAATAGTGTATAAAATGACACCTCATCAGTAATGTTGAGAGATTCCTCAATTCTCATTGTTTCCTTATTAAGCACTATGTATGCATTACTAGTTTGAGAGTATCCTAAAAACACACCTTTGTACGACTTTGAGTCAAATTTGGTGATATGCACTTTAGTGTTAAGTATAAATACTTTACAACCACAGACCCTAAAGTACTCTAATGACGACTTCCTATTTCTAAGGATTTCATAGGGTGTCTTATTGATGAGTTTATAATGTAAACCATATTACATATGTAAGTTGGCATCTCTAATGCATGTCATCAAAACTTTTATGGAATGGATTGCTCGTCTAACATAGTACGACTCATCTTTCTTAACTTGTGATGTGTTTTTTCAACAACCTCAATTGATTGAGAAATGAACGATCCCGACAAGTTATAAGACATTCCATGTTGTTCACAAAAGCTCTCAAATTGCATTTTATCAAGTTTACTACTATGATTTGTTACAATTGAAACAATAAAACAATCATGTAGGTTTTCAAGTCTTTTACATAATATTTTAAACTTTTTTAAGACATCATCCTTAGACTCTACATACACAACCCAAGTGTAGTTTGAGTGATCATCCATAATCATTAAAGTGTAGAAGTTGCCTCCATAACTTTGAATTGGAGATGGACCAAACAAATCTAAGTGTAACAACTTTAAAACCATAGTAGTTGACACTTCATTTCTAGTCCTCGTGTTTGCATTACCTTGACTCCATAGACCATACGTATCACAACAATGTCTTTCAAAGCTTAACTTTGGTAGGTTCCTAACTAGCTCGTTGGAAGCTAAGTTTTGAGTCACATGGGATGTTAGCAACTTCAACTTCATATGTGAATAAATCATCATCCATTCCGCTCATCCGGTTGAATTCTTTGTTGAAAACTTTAAGTGATGTACCGCAAGTGGGCGAAACATCTTCGTCGTTAAGATCCTCAAGTTTCTCGAACTCTCCTTTGATTACCTTTGTATTTCTTAACTGAAAAATAACCAGAAAATTATCAGTAGAACCAACGGAAAAAAGGTGTTAAAAAAATTGAGCTTTAAGTTCAAGAGTGGAAAAGAACTTTATCAGATGATCGATACGCCGTATTCAATAGAAGTGAATACGTCATATTAATCAGTTGAATGAATACGTTGTATTAGATAAAAAGTTGGATACGCCGTATCCGATGGAAGTGGATACGCCGTATCGAGTTATCAACCAGAACAGTGTATTAGGAAAACAATTAAACTAAACACACAAATATACAAGCAAACAATTAAACTAACAAATATACAAAATTTATTGGAAAATACAAGAATATACACTAATCTAATTTACACTACTCCTAAGAGTTAGATCTAATCTAATAACCAAAATATAAAATAAAAATCAAGATTAATTTTCACTCCCCGGTAACGGCATCAAAAACTTGATGTGTCGTTGTGTGGTGTATATTTTTATGATTCAAGTTTTAAATTTATATTTTGCCGACTTAACCAAAAACAACACTTTAACGGGCAGTGTACCCGGTCGGTGGTAGATTCGTGGTAAGTAGGGTGTCAAACACTTGAAGCGAGGTTAAATCTTTCAATTTATTAATATTTTGGTTTACTAATCTAAGTTAATTCTAATATAAGTCAAACCTATGCTAAACCTATGTTAGTTCTAATCCTAATTCTAACAGGTAAAAAGGGGGGTTTTTAGTCTGAGAGACTGGCACGGGTTTGGTGGTGACTACAATCAATTCAAGATACTTTAACCCACGCAAGCAAATTAACAGAAGATAAAAGAGTGGTCAAGCCTTATAATAGAAAACTATATTAGCCGACATTAATCTGATTAGAAGTTGGTTTGTTTATTCAGTGCAATGATTACTTATCTCGAGGTGGTTTATCATTCTTATACTTAGGCGGGACTTCTTCCTAAGACCTAGACACATTAATTCTGTCACAATTAAAGCATCCGCATAAAGCATCCTTATTTGCTAATTATAATCTATCTTAGGGATTAAAGCAATGGTGATCTTGTTAAACCATAGCTCATAGAGACTTTACCCACTTACTGCTTAACGGCGATTTATACACTAGTAGTCCACTAACCAAATCTTTACCAATTAATTAGAACGTACTCATTGATCCTAAGGGTCACCTACCGGTCTAACTAAGCTCACAATCTAAAGGCAAAGATAGGTCGTTAATCGTGATCTTATTGGTCTAGATGTATAAATTACTATATGGAGAGCTATCTCGACATCTAGATTACTTGGTCAGTATCACTAGATCAAGTTAAATGATAGGTCGCATATTAAAGCACATAAACACGTATAAACTGATAAACATAAACAAGCATACAACGATAAATCAAGCAATCGAGATATAAACAAAACCAAATATTGAGATCTTCCTAATAATGGCTAATACCCGAAGGTATTAGCCTTCAAACATCATAATTAATACAAGAGTAATGGCTTAGCCAAGGTACACTAACCGAGTTAAGGAATGATACCAAAAACTAAACGATTACAAAAGTATAAGAAATTACACGTTGTCTCCTATGGATTGTAATGCGTTGCAAGACCTCTTCTGCTCTTTTTCTCCTTTGAAAATTGACTTTTGTAGTTTAGGTATCGAGAATATGATTTACCACACTTAAAACTCGTTTTTAAGTTTTCTATTTATAGGGTCCAGAGTCGGTTCGATATAGCGTATCCAATGTCTTGGGTACCGCGTATTGGGGGTTTCTTGGAGTAGGGACCACGTTTGATATCTTCCAAAATATTCACATACTATATCTCCAATACGGCGTATTGATCTTCTCTTGATACAACGTATTGATCATGTTTCCTTCGTGGTCTTTGGTGAGTGTAGGCACAGATACGCCGTATCTTCCTTGATGGATACGACGTATTGGTTGTTAGAACAACAATCTTCAAAATATCTTTGTTTAAGCTCTAGAATGCGTGCCTTTTAGTCAAGTTTCATCAAGTACTTCATAATTACTGCAATTCTCAAATACAAACGATTAAGTAACAATTCTTTGTAATAATTATACAAAATGGGTTAATTACATGTGATAAATGATGCTATAAAATAGACGTTATTTGATGTCATCAAATATCCCCCCACTTGAATCCTACTTGTCCTCAAGTAGCCTTTAGAAGTTTATAAAAATGTATCCCTAAGGATATTTTCTGTTAAAGCATTTATTTGATCTATTACAAGTACACAACCAAACACCTCACGAAATAGGAAGATGAAAACACTCAAATCACTCAAATAATTTATGTGGTAACATGTAACTAATTCGCTCAATTGCTCGGTCGTGACGAGTATTCTATCATAGGCTTGGCAAGGATACACATCTCCACCACTAGAGCTAAGGAGTAACAAGTTTATAAATATGGGTTTGTATGATAAGGCTTAGGGTTGATCATTCTATAATCTTTCACCAAAAGTACCACACCAACAAGGCAGCTGAAGCACACATACATGGCCGTAACGACGGAATAGACATGTGTGTTCGATCACATCCTCATTCGAGTTTAACCAATGGTTAGGATGAAGAATGATATAGGGTAGGGATCTTCTAACTTTCACCAATAGTAATAAACCAACAAGGCAGCTGAGACATGCATACATGGCCGTAACGACGGAATAGACATGCACGCTCGTACAAATCCTCATTCGCGTAAAACCCATGGTTAATGATTAGGAAAGGGAAATAAATTGTTGTTAAATAAAAATTACGAAACAAAGAGATTAAGTCTAAGAACAATTGCAAGACACTTTATTCCCATGACCTGTATACCATGATAAAACATAACTTTTTTACAAACTCTTGTCCCATAGATCAAACAACAACCTAATGCTTGGCGTTTCCGTAACGGTCAACTTCCTCCCAATCATATACCCATACTTTACATCCTCTACAAGGCAAGTGGCATAATCTTCCACTTTATACAATACTCTACATCGTCGATTTGTATCAACGAATAATCGATCCTTCGTGTAATTCCTTCGGTAGTTGCGAAACGATTATCTTCAAACTTTCCTTCTCTTTTTTTGTTGCGATTTTTCTAATTTTTTTAGTTTTTTTTCTTTTTTTTCAAACATCTAACAATATACGAAACTCTGAGTAGTTTCACCATCTTCACGATCATAATAATTCTGGATAATTCCTTCGATAATTATTTATTCTTCGGACATACCATTAATTGCGATGGTAGTAAAAATACATGAGTTTTGACTACTTTATACATTCCTATTTGCGATGTGCAAATTTCTTCCAACCGTACCAAAATTGACACAAGACTCGGGAAATACATACTTTACACATTAAGAAACTAGCAACTGTAAAATAAACTTAATCTAACAGGGTAGGCTAAGGTGTAAAGGTGTAACGAAATAAACAAGTTGGTGTAATTCCTAAAGGATTGGCTCTACGGGTTGTTCTAGGGGTATCTTACTCTTAAAGTGAGAGTAAACAAATGGTTTATACGGGGGTTAACTAACTAGTGTAGTTAGTTAATAAACAATATGTATAGGCTTTTTGGGTGTAATCCTAGAAATTTACCAATTTAAACAAGTTACTCCATCTAAATCCATAGTACTCATCACTATGATCTCGAATAGATATACCAAGCCAAGTTCTAAAGTCTACTACATCACCGGCACACTCATATTTTGTGGAATTTGGGTAAACATTTGGAAACGGATAGGTTAAATCCTCACAATATCTAATAAGGGTTGTTGTGTGCGGGTTATGTAACATGTAATTTCACAAAAGTATGCTTGAATTTTTTTTTAAATGTAAGCATATTTTAAGCATTTTAGTGTGAAAAATAGGACAAGTAAACATTCTAATTCCATCCCCCACTTGAATTATACAACGTCCTCGTTGTATATATAAAACATTAAATACGGGAATTAAAAAGAATTAGAATGGGAAAATCCCCTGATATTTGCTCAGTAGATTCTCCATATAGGTTTATTGAGCAAGATTGTGTGTTGAACAACTGTCTTGAAGTTCCAAGACTCCAACACTTCAAGATCTCCAGATTTGTAAATTTTCCACCAATATTCGTCGATATTTCTTTCACGAGGTCCTGTGTAAAATAGGAAAAACGTGCATTCCTATCTTGTTATCTATGGTTAATTTAAACTAAACTAAACGAACTAAATACGAGTCAGTCTGGTGAATACGCCGTATCATGTGCATGAATACGCCGTATTTCCAGAACTAACAATAATGTTTTTAAAGTGCATAAAAAGTAAGACTGATAACGTCCAGACAATCAATACGCTGTATGGTATGGAGCGGATACGCCGTATTGATGTCTGGGAAGATAGACTCGATAAAAATAAATAACATTTCAGGTTGTCTCCCGGGAAGCACTTTTGTTGACAGTGAAGTCTTTAAGTTAGACTTTTCTTCAACTTCTCTTCACTCAGCTCTAGTTACCATCCATCATTCGTCCATCATGCGAAATATTTCCTGGTATGCTCGGCATGCATCATCGCTTGTTCTTGCCAAATCGTCGTATTTGAAGTACAGTTTTAATACGTATAATAATATAAAGTATAGAAAATTCCTAAACTACCCTTGAGGACAAAGGTAGTAGGAACAATCTTACAAAAAATACTACACGTTTAACCGGTAAGTGATTACCGGGTCATTTTCCCAAAGATTTATGAAATTGAGACCTTGTTTGTTATTTGGAAAATGACTTGAATTGGTTCGAAGATGATTTGTTTTTCTAAAATCCTAATAGTGAGTAAATAAAGGCACAATTAAATCTAACTACGAAAAACGTTAACGGAATTAAGAAAACATGACAAATAAGCAATTGAACTAAATTTAACCCTAAATACCTTTCTAAACTTTTTCTAATCCTAATTGACTAAAAAGTGAAAAGCTAAGGAAATTCTAAAACGAGAGTGATAAAAGCTTAAAAACGAAGAAAACGAGATCGAGGATCGAATCCCGTTCTTTAAAAATTGAACTTTTAAAATATTAACCCTACGGAAGTAAATTTCAACCTAAGCCTAGAATATGCTAAAAGAAAATTTTATAAAAAAGAAAACTATTTTTTTGATTACTTTTCTATTTTTTATGATTTTTTAAAGTTTTTAACAAAAATAAATGATTAAAAATACAAAACTTGGAATTAAAAATTTAAGAAAAATTCTAAAAATAGCTGAGGAAGTAAAGTTTGCAGGAAAAAATGAAAATCCAAAAGTTGCTAAAAGAATAAGCCAGGAAAATTAGAATAAGCACTCGAAGTGCTTATTCAACTAAGAGCTCAAAATGATAATAAAAGATTAATCTGTGCACCTTAGGACGTAAAAGTCCCAAGGGCACATTGGTGAGGGGTATGAGTGTTAAGGCTTATAAAGGGTTGAGGCTAGGTTGAGGTCGGGGGTTCGAGTCTTGCTCACCCCCGACTTCCTTGGTTTCCCCTTTTTTTTTATTTTGCAAAAACCTAAAAAGCAAAGTTGTAAAACAGCTTATAATAAGCTATTTTTATGAAAACAACTTTTTTCTAAATCACTAATAAGCTAGTTACAGCTTAAAAATCAGACAGAATACTTAACCATTCTTTTTTACTTTTAAACAAAACTAAATAAGCTAAAAACTAAAATAAGCTAAAACAAGGACTGGATAAGCTATTATTAGGCTAAAACTGACCTAATAAGCTAAATTTAACTAGAAATAAGCAAGTCATAAGCTAAGGAATTCAAATAAGCACTTATAAGAAAACTGCATACCAAACAGGCCAAATGGCTAACTTTGAGCTTATTTTGCAATAAGCAAACAGAATCCATATCAATTCTAACTTATATCTACTAAATCTTGGCCTATAAGCTACTAGAAACATGTTTTAAAAACTATTTTGAAAAGAAAATGCTTAATAAAAAAGCCAGTTGAAAATTGCTTATTTACTCAGTATATGCTAAGTGTTTAAAAGACAAAATGCCTATTTTAAGCTCAAAAACAGATAACTAGACAAGCTTATTTTTTAAAAAGTAAATTCAAACAGATGTAAACTACTCTATAATCTATTTATATTCTAAAAATAAAAACCTAAGGGCTAAATTAACCATCTGAAAATTAAGATTTAAAAAGGACTATTGACTGTTTTCAACTACTGATGCAATTGACATACATTTTAGTCAAAACTCAAAATAACTTAGCAGCTTAAGGATTCAGTTTCTACAACTTTAAAACAATAAACTAAATACACAATGAGTGATAACTTCAGCTAGAACCAACTTGAGCTTAAATTGCTTATGAAACTGAACTAAACCTAACAGATTCTAGTTACTACTAAATGAGTTTGCTTAAAACTAATTACACCTAATAGTGACCTTAAATCCTTTCAATATAAACCTTAAAATGATGATTTGAGTCAAAATAAAGGACCAAAGGAAACTTGGCAGTACTAACTCAAGTTAGTACTAGCCATTAGACCAAACCACCCATTTAAATAACTACATTCAGTTTTTAGCTTATATCATTGAGATCCATGCTCCAAACGAGTAATCCAAAGTAATAAGCTAATGATAAACCTAACAATAAGCATATTTAAGCAAACTAATAAGCCAGAACAATAAGCTAAAAGCTAAACTAATATTTTTGGTTTTTCAACTATTTAAATAACTATTATATGAAACTAAGATTCTATACTAACAATCAAAGCTCTTTGATTGATTTTTCTATATGATGTCACTTGTAACTGTGGATATACTTCGTGCCACATAGGATAAAATGCAAGGAGTGGATTTTAACCTTTATAATTTGTGCATGGTAATGAGTTTGGGACGATGATGAATAGAAAAATCCTTCGGCGCCCATTTTTTCTTTAAACGTTTGCGTTTGACCCGTTTGACCTAGTTTCTATTTATAAAAGGGTTTGGGCTAAGGGTTATGATTTGGGCTCGGGTTAAATGGTAAAAGGGTTTTGGATTTAATAAGAGACTAACGACCGTTATCTTCTTAATAAAAGAGGACTAACGGTGTTAGTCACTTAAGGACTATTTGTGAAATTTATTTAACATTAAGGGCATTTTTAGGATTTTAAGGGTTTTGTCTTTTTGTGGTTTGACCAAGGTTTGACCATTGTTGACTTTGTTGACCATTTGCTAGAAAACTTCCGGCTCTTGTGCACCTATTTCGTCCCCCGTGTTTTGTGATTTTGCCCAGTTTTGAACTATTTTCCTTGTGAATTGTGCAATATACCGTACCTACACATCACAAATGACAAAACAAGCAATATACGAAGCAAAAATTACGCACAATTTGTTCATTTTATGGCCATTTTTGGTATAAGAAGGATATGTGATTTCTCACATATCAAAAGCCCCAAACTAATTAATAGTCATGTCCCCCACGCAATGTTATATGCCCTAAAACCAAATACCTCAAAACTTCCCGAAACTAATCATTTGAAAAGTAGCAAAGTCTTTTGTGGGGAGAGTTAAGAAATCACAAGTTACAAAACACCCTATTTTTCCCAGTTTTTCAAAAAAAAAATTATATGAAAACTAACTAGAATATTCTGACTTTCGTTATTTCCATAACCGTTAGGGATCATAGAACAAGATGTATTTTGATCCGAGAATGCCCCAAAAGGATAAATTTATGGTCACCCGACTTTTCACTTGCTCCAAACCAACTTACAACGAAATCACCGCTATATAAGTTAAAATCTAACGACTCTCATATTTGCAACTTGTAACTTTTCACTCCCAAAATTATTATATCTAAGGTGAATGTCTATTTTTTTGAATTTTCAACCATGGATCAACATTTTACAAAATTCTATCTTCACGTTCCACCTGAGACTACTGAGTTGGAAGACGAGATCATCCCATGTAGCGACTTTCGTCTTGGCACATCCCAACCTTACGGATAAATGACCAGGCTTTTGACACCCCACAGAGACTAGTATCGAGACTCACGGACCTTAGGTTTCAAAAACTCTCAGGTTTCCCGTATATCCATAGCTTAAAAAAAACATAAAATGAAGTAGTCAAAGTTCAAAAGCATATTGTAAAATTTAACAAAAAGAGATCTATTTATTAATTCAACATTAATATTAAACCTAAACATTTATAAATGTAACCCTCGACTTATTAGAAGGCTGGCAACATCGGTTTGAGCCGCAGATGCAGCAAACTTTTAATCCAGCCACAGTTTTTATTATTATTATTATATTTTTTTATCATTTCCATTTTTTTATTATTAAATTTTTTTTATAGAGAATACTTCTTTTTGAAAAATTTAAGTATAAATTTGAACTAAGACTAAAATTTTTGCTATTATCTACATAAAATTTGTTGATTTAAGTTTAATCTTCAAAAATAGCACGTATGATTAGTCTGGTTAAGAGCGTATGAGAGAAAAAGCCACAAATTATCAGTTACATGAGCTCTTAGATTTCCCCCTGTTAATAATCCGTTTTTGAGCATCCAACTCATGCGTAACCTATCATTTTTCGTTCTTCGCTCGAATTCCGCGAACGCTTAGACTCTAAGTTAAGGTAACAACTAGAGCTCAACACGCTCAATCGGTCAATAATTTATTCTTATTCTCCCCAGATAGAAAGTTCAAATTAAACAAAACAACTATTTTATTTTTGGAAAATTTTTTAAATTTTGTCATATTGTTTTAAAAATTTTGTGGGAAAACGGGTACTTGAGAACAACGGCAAAAGTAGGACAGATCATATCGAAGATATACTACCCCATACTAACATTAAACATTGTCCTTAATTTTCTAGCCTAAAGATCTAAAAACTCCAACTAGAACTCAAAAAGTCGAATGCATAACCTAAGCTTGAAGAAAGTATCACAAAAATCTCAAGCCGTTTATAAGTATGGTAAAGATAAATATAAGTCGATAATAATCTTAGGTTTCAGGATTTCCCCCCAAACTATTTGCACGCAAAAATAGAAGTGCTCGAGTGAAACCGGATAAAACAAACCAAACACGAGATCTTCCCAGAAAAAGTTTGAGTCAATCCTAAAAAAAATCACAGAGCACAAACAACAAGAACGGAAGTACAAGCCTCCTCACATCACATAGAAATAAGAAAGAAGATAGAAGGATAAGCATGGGGTTCCTCCCATGAAGCGCTTTGTTTTTGGTAACTGAGTCACGTAGCTTGACTCGATCCCCGAATTCATTTGTCCTTAGAGAAAGTGTGGAGATCCTGGACAACCTTGGGTGGTAAGTCCCCTCTGAAGTAATGCTTCACACGATGACCATCCACCAAAAATTTAGACCAATCGGGTTGAATAACTCGATGGGTCCGTATGGAAAAACGATGGTGATGGTGAAAGGTCCCTGACCAACAGTTTAAGCATTTCCCGAGAATATCTATAGAAGAGAGTGAAGAGTATAACTCGATCACCAACATTGGAAATGCAGTTTTGATCTTTGAGTCTGAAGGCTTCTCGTCCTCATCTTTTATATATCAAATAATTCTTGTAAGCTTGATCGCGAAGCTTATTAAGTTCATTAAGTTGAAGCTTCCGGTGATCACCCGCGTTTTTAAGATCGAAATTAGCATGTTTCAAAGCCCAATATGCTTTATGCTCTAACTCGAAAGGTAAATGGCAAGACTTCCCGTATACTAACTTGTAAGGCGTACAACCAATCGGTGTTTTAAAAGCGGTATGAAATGCCCATAAAGCGTCATCTAGTTTATCGGACCAAGAGGCACGGTTCTCACCAACCGTCCTTTTAAGAAAACGTTTCAAGCCAGGATTGGACACCTCTACTTGACCACTCATTTGAGGGTGATAAGCGGTAGCAAGACGATGGGTGACCCCATACTTAGACATTACTTTAGCAAATTGATCATTACAAAAATGGGTCCCACGATCGCTTATAATAGCTCTAAGTGTTCCGAATCGGACAAAAAGAGATTTCAAAAACTTAACCACTACTCGAGCATCATTTGTGGGGAGCGCCTTTGCTTCAACCCATTTCGAAAGATAGTCAACTGCAACGAGGATGTATTTATTCCCATGTGAATACGGAAATGGTCCTATAAAATCGATGCCCCATACATCGAAGATTTCACAAACTTGAATAGCGTTTTGAGGCATCTCATCTTGTTGTGAAATTTTGCCTTGTCTTTGACACGTATCACAAGATTTGATCATTGTATGGGCATCTCGATATATGGTAGGCCAAAAGAAACCGGCATCAAATACTTTTCGAGCGGTGAGATTGGCACTATGATGGCCCCCGGTGGGTCCTTCATGACAAGCTTTAAGGATATCATTAGCTTCTTGCCCATGCACACACCGTCGAATGATTTGATCCGCACATATACGAAAAAGATAGGGATCGTCCCAGAAATAATGTTTAACGTCCTTGAAAAACTTTCTTTTTTGTTGAGTTGTCATTCCTTTGATGATAAAATTCCCTGCATGGAAATTTGCATAGTCCGCAAACCATGGGGTACTTCCATTTGATATTACACCAAGAGTCTCTAAAGGAAAATTTTCATTTATGTCTTTATTTTCTAACACACCCTTATGAGGATTCTCAAGTCTAGATAAATGATCCGCCGCAAGGTTCTCACTTCCTTTTTTTATCACGGATGGTGATATCAAATTCTTGTAGGAGGAGAACCCACCGGAGTAACCTTGGCTTGGCGTCTTGTTTGTTCATAAGGTATTTTAAAGCCGAGTGATCCGTATACACTACGCTTTTAGATAAGACAAGATATGGCCAAAACTTTTCAAAAGCATACACTACGGCAAGCATTTCTTTCTCTGTCGTAGTGTAATGAATTTGAGCTTCGGTCATTGTCTTACTAGCGTAATGTATAGGCTGAAAGTGCATTATCTTTCGTTGTCCTAAAACCGCACCAATCGCTAAATCACTTGCATCACACATGAGTTCGAAAGGTAGGTTCCAATCCAGGACAACTAAGATCGGAGCTTCGGTAAGCTTCTTCTTAAGGGTTTTTTTTTTGGTAAAGGGGAAATTACCCCGGTAAATTAACTTCTTCTTAAGGGTTTCGAAAGCATTGATACAATCTTGAGAAAATACAAAAGGTGTGTCTTTTTCAAGAAGGTGAGTTATTGGTCTAGAAATCTTGGAAAAGTCTTGAATAAAATGACGGTAAAATCCCGCATGACCTAAATTACTTCTAACTCCTTTGACGGTGGTCGGATGAGGGAGTTTAGCAATCACGTCAATTTTTGCTCGGTCAACCTCAATTCCGGACTTAGATATCTTATGACCTAAAACAATACCTT